>JBAJNP010001491.1:0-60946 GCA_036877545.1 Yasuhikotakia modesta
CTCACTCACAGACACACACTTACTTCAGGCCTGCTGGTAGCCCAAGACATAAGCTGTTCATCCATCATAAAGGTCCATTTACTGTTGTCCTGGATCATCAAAAGAAATGGTGGATTCAATCTGTAGCCCTTTATTTTAATGCAGCACAGCTCTGAGCTTTACTGTTGTGTGTCTTAAATGCTTACGAGTGGTTTGATGATCTCTGTGGCACCGGGCGGATGAAACTCGGGTACACTGAAAGATTCTGGGAAGGGAGTGCCACGGGCGAACGCCTCTGCACTCTTCACTGTGGTGGAATAAGTGGAAAGCCAGTTCCACTCTGAGGGGCTGAGGGATCCGGGGACCCCGTCCTGATCCGGCCCCATCCCGCTGTGGTGAGGAGGCGTGGGCTGACGACACAACAACTGATCCAGGAACAGACCCACGGCTAGTGCAGCCAAACTCTGAAGGAAGGCACTGTGGGTGAGCTGGTCTCCAGCCATTACGTGACTCTGAGGAGAAATTATTCATTAATAATTATTAATAATTATAATAACCTTGCGTCTATGAACACATTAAACTGCACAAACTGATAACCAAATACACATTTGTATTGATTTTATCACAACCAAACTCTTCAGGAATAAAACACAGCTCCACCTCTAAAATCTTTCCTCAGAATCATAACAGCCTACAGAGCATACAGGCTAATGAACTGTTACTTAGCAAACGATTATTATTTATTATTATTATTATTTACACATCTATTTTTCTTCATCAATGGCATGTTATTGCAAATTAATTTTAAACCAATAAACTACTCAAGATATTTTACCCAAGATTACAAGGAATTTCGATTCACAACATCCCCCAAAACACACTTTGCTAACTGTGATAAAACTACAGTTACACGTGTGTCTAATTTAATAGCTTAAATAAACAGGGATATTTAATTTATGCACGTGGCACGGGTTCAAAAGCTCTGATTAAGTGAGAAATCTGAGGTCTCCTGTTGAGCCGCGAACATGAGCGGGTCATGAATCAGAGCAGAAAACACTGCAGCGCGAGGGTGCGAGGGGCCTCTGGACCCTCACGCTACTGAAGCGCTCGGCTACGCCGCTCTGTAATGAGCTAATAATGGAGAATTTCTGCAGCAGAACTGGGCCAACAGCCAATGAACAGAGAGAACAAGCTCAGCAAATAACAGAGTTTATATGGAGGCTGGGTGTGTGTGTTTCTGATAAGTATTAAATCCAGATGCAGTATTTCATTAATATAATTGTCCAGAGAGAGTTTCTGGCATAAAAACTAATTTAAACACAAATCACTTTTTAGTGCTTGCTAAGACAAGTATCATTACGGACATCATTAGGATTAGAGAGTTTTTAAAATGATTAAAGTATTAAACTTTGGCACATTACTCATCTTGCTCTGGTTACGCTCATGTAACATGAATGATGCTTTGCATTATGTGGCTTGTTAAGGAGAGATCTGCTATTATCAAGACTAATGATTTTGCAAATTGCAACAGAACAAAAATTCCTGTGAATTTGCAACTGAGGAGGAAATAAAATTGTAAATTAAGAAAAACGATAAAGGAAGTTGAACGATAATAAATCGAAAGATTATCAAGCAATTCAAATCTTGCTGAATCTGAAAACTTGTTCCGGTAATGGTAAACGTTCGACTACCTTCTCATAGCCGTACTGTTCCTGCAAAAGTGTGGGAAGTCTCTCCAAAAAAACGGCCATGCAGGGCGCACGGTTCAATCCCAGAATTCCCTGACTGCGGAGAACCGAACGACAGGAAGCCAAAACGTGATTCTGAGAGATCCAGTCAGGCGAACATCGAATTAACAAAACATCCTGGGAGAGTTTAAAAAAAGACAATTAATAATGTGTTACACTTCCCCCAATTTTCAAAAATTAATGGATTTTAATGAATACTTCTAAAGGCATTCAGTACCTTTGATCTACCAGAGCAGGCAGCCACCCCCATGTGTGGTATCCAAGTGGTACAAACCACTGAGCCCATTCCGGTAACCGCAGTCTGCAGGACTGAACCATCCTGGACAGAAAGGGAGTGTTTATTGTCAAAAGAAGAGTTTTTAGAATAACACTAACAAACAGACACTGGTTAAAAATGACTCACCCGCAGAGACCATATGTTCAGCACACCTCCAATTCCTCCAGACACAAGGGCAAGACCACTGGGACAAAAGGACAGCGTTTTTATCGCTGTAATATGCCCACTGAGACGGAATACACACTTTGCGTTACCCCGCTGGAACACAAACACACACGCATACAGACACATTTGTGTTTGATTTGTGCAACTATAAAATATACCCAAAGTAACAATCCTTCAAAAGAGAAAGGTTATTAAAAGATGAGGATAAACCGGTAATAAATAAAACTCTGACTAAATTATCCCGTTAAAAAGCAGATAATTAAAACTGACCTTGATGGTACTGCTCTTGTCCTGGCTGGTGGAGGGGCTGAGGAAATTGGGCAC
The DNA here is from genome assembly GCA_036877545.1 of Yasuhikotakia modesta. NCBI lineage: Eukaryota > Metazoa > Chordata > Actinopteri > Cypriniformes > Botiidae > Yasuhikotakia > Yasuhikotakia modesta. The sequence goes on from JBAJNP010001491.1 coordinate 2,494, forward strand.
TGATACATTAGCGCCCCCTTGAGGAAGAGTCCACACGTACAGGAGGCCATTTTGACATCCACTGAGAAGAACAGAACAGAAATTTTAGCTGCAAATTAATTTCATCCCTGCACACTTTTTAATTTACTTTTATTTATGCATGTTAGGACAAATTCACGCTTAAAAGCCACCAAAGGCTTTTCTGGAAAACAGTTTTTCATGTCTGATATAACAAAACATAAAGGGAACACTAAGTTACTAACTTGGTGTTAATATATAAACTTTTATCTAATGTTAATGTGCTCCTAGTTATTTGATTTCGTGATCAAGTTTTTTCGAGCTTCGTGATCAACATTGAGTTTTTGGAGCTTAATTTTAATAAATTTTCTGGCTGGAATTATTAAAGGAGAATCTATTTTGTTGAACACAACACATAGCACACAAAACACTTATTTCCAACATCCAATAAGGATCCTGTATTTTATTATACGTCCCTTTAAAAAAACATTTCCACTCACACAGCCATCATCAGACGAGGCTCCGCCCCCTGCCCAGGCAGAGGGCACCACTCGGCTGTGTTGACAGTTCCCGTGTGGAAGAGAGAATGAAGGGTCACCCACGCCCCACCGGTACGACCCCAAATCTTCACCACGTCTGAACGACCAACAGACAGCAGAAGGTGACCTGTGGGGTCCCACCTGAGGGCACTCACACTCTCCTGTGGAGATAAAAGAGGGTCTTTCTTGAAACTTATGCGTTTATGTGGTTTCATTTGTTTCTGTGGGTCTGTGTTATGGGGTGTGTACAATTTAAAGTTGATATATGATTGCAATTCAACTTATTAATTTTGGTCTGTTTAACAACCTAAACAAAATTTGAGTAATCAATCAAAATTCATTTTTCACCTGTGGTTTTGTACTAAATTAAACCCTTAAATACATTTTTTATCAATTACTGGTTACGTTACACAAAACAGTGTATTTATAGTATAAAGTGAACTTTCTGTGTGTCTGTATTATATATTACAGCATTTTAAGTATTATTTAAAGATTAAACTCACAGGAAATGCTGTCAGAAGAATAGGTGGGTCCATTTCGTAGCTTTCGGCTGCTGCTAAGAGAATTTTGCCATCTGGATACCCCACAGCAAATGGTTTATCTACACTGTACCAGGCCACACATTGAGGTGCTAAGGAACACAACAATATACATGAACATATTGTTACCAGTATTGTTGTTTGAGGAAATAAAGTGTGTGCTGTTTTAATAGGGACACACCCTCCTTCCTGTGACAATGTAAGAGCTCTGTGCTCTCGACCCTCAAGTCTTCTGTGACTTCCAGCCAGCAGAGGGAGCCGTCCAGACGACCAACCAGTAAACTCTCAGGAGTGTTAGACTGGCTGCAGGTTTCCTGACTGATGAACGGAGAAGAAGTCTGGACCCAGGAGAGCGCCGTGACCCACGAGGGTTGAGTTTCCACGTGTGCACGACAGCCTACAACAAACATTACAATCATGTGTTTGGTAGATGCTTTAATCCAAAGTGCAGTCAAGGTTTTTAAATATAATAATTCCAAAAAAAATTCCCAGTTGATCAAATAAGCCACACACCTACTCTCCCTATTTCTCTTATCAGGTCCCATAATAAACAATACAGTACAGTGTTTAAAAAAAGCATACTTGTGTAATGCTAGCTGTACTTTAATACTGAAGTACACTGCACTTGCTGAATGAAGCGCATGTTTGTCAGCGGTGATGTTGTGGTGTGGCGGTGAGTTGCCGGCCTCACCGTTGACGGTCCAGATGTTGATGAGTTTGTTCTGGAAGGCAGCCAGCAGTGATCCCGCTGTATTCCAGGAGACAGCAGACAGCAGATGAGATCCCATAGAGCCATCGGAGCTCTGAGTATCCTCACTGCAGGGAAAACACACGCACACTTACCCCGATGTCTAAAATGTGGACAGATTTTTGTTGCTTTTATGTCTAGTATAAACTATTACAAAAAAAGTTACAAAATGTTTAGAATTTGGTACAAAAACCATTTTTTTTCCATAAGAGGGTGGCCGTAAAGGGAGGATTTGTCACATTTATTCAATGTTGTCCCCAAAAATATAGCTAAGTAAGCAAACACACAAGAATACCGTTTAGCTAGATGCAAGATAAGCATTTCAAACCTATTATACAAGAAATGTATTTTAAAAATAACAACTTGTCACTATTTGTCATTCATTTGACCTGTGAAAATCTGGATTTCTCATCTCAAAATATGCACCAAGAGAAGTTCCCACGTTTATCACAAGACCAGTGTTCGTGAAACAGATGGTTCTGACAGCCGATTGGCTCAGTGTGTGTCACCTGATGCTGCAGCTGTAGGTGTGTTGCAGTTCCGCTGTGTTTGGACTGACGTTCCACAGCCGCACGGTTCCATCCTGAGAGCTGGTGGCCAACAGACCCTGTTCTGAGTTCCAGCTGCAGCTGCTCACCTACAAAACACAACAGCTAATCAGAAAACAGCTGTGGTCACTTAGCCAAAACAAGAGATGCTATTTTGAAAGTTTGAGGAACGTCCAGTTTGTTAGATGTTTAGGTGCTCAGATAAACTTCACACCCGGTTTCTGGTCTTACCCTGTTCTGATGTCCTTCAAGCTTCCTGATGGAGCACTTGCGAAGATCTCCGGCCATGTCGCTGTAGGTTTGGGGTCTGGCGCTGTCTTTTTCAGAGACCGCCAGGGCCTGGACCAGCTGCTGTGCCGCCCACTGGCGGTGTCTGCTGGTCAGTCTGGCCGACAGGGTACAGGCCGACAAAGCATTTGCCAGTTCCAGTGGACCCACCCGCACCCCAGCATGAGAGATGGGAAGACCTGAGGTTGGCGGGCTTCCTCCTTCTGTACAATGATTTATTTAGACAAAACTATTAAACAAGCGAGTAAAAAAAACATGCAGTTCTTGTTTACGTTGTTCAGGACGACAACCAACACATTCATGTGATTTTTACCCTTCAGCTCAGCAGATTCACTTCTGTCCGTACTGTAACGATATCGGATGCCTTTCTCCGTCAGCAGGGAAACAAGACTCTGCGTGACCAGGAAAGTGGGTGGGGTCAGCTCCCTGGGCTCCTGGGCCACACCCTTGAGGGCGGAGCTTTGCTTGATCTTCAGCTGTGGATCTGCAATGGCGCTGATGTTCATTCCTGTAGCTGCAGCCATGAGATCCTAAGGAAAAGGACACTCAGGTGAGAAGACAGAATGATTAACTGAGCAGAAAAAATGAGAAAATGATGAAGGGAGTTGTGAGGATAATGGGATGAGAAAGATCAGTGAGCCAAAAAGCAGAGAGGATGACAGCTTGGGAGGGAGAAAATGAGAGATAATACCTGAGTGCAGATGTCCACCAATTCTCTGTAGGCTGCGGGACTGTGGGACACTAAACTGCCAATAGCTGAGCTGAGGAAGGACAGAAAGGCGGAGCCTGTACGATCACTCACACAGCTACGTCCCATCCCCTGCTGGTCCAGGCCCATGTGGACACGCCCCCCTGCAGCTAGACACATCAGTCTCACCAAGATACGGATGTCGGCCAATCCGAGAGCCTCCAGACCACTGGACTGATTGCACACTGAACTACTGAGAGACACAATAACAGGATAAGAGTTACTTACAGTTAAAGTGATATTAACTTGGTACTGGTCTGTCACTGATGGAGGTCAGGTGTGTGTCTCACCTGGAGGAGGTCTGGGAGAGAGCTCTCATCACCATGCTGTAGGCCAGCAGGATCTGAGCGGTGGAGGTGACCCTTCTCAGAGCCAGCAGTCTCTCCTGGGGCTCCCGCAGAGACGCGGCCTGCTCTCCAAGACTCAGAGGAACCGAGGAACTCTTCAGCTCTGTGCTAACCACACCTGCACACACACAACCAAACGTTGTTCATCTGATTCTCAGGGTGTTAAATGGGCTAAATTCCTTTCTGTAAAACCCTTCAGAACAGTCACAAGAGGACTTCAAACATAATAATATGACAGTGAAAACACATCAACCACTGAGATACACAGTATCCACCATGTCCAACAATGGTACCGGACCCTGTAACAGGATGTGGAAGGAAGTTTGCACAGATCGTTCTGAGACTCATGCAATATGACAGAACAGATGGTGCCACCTTTGTAAAGCAGGCTGCTGTCAGCACTAATGGAGCCGCTGGCCAGAGCGCCGAGTGGGTCGTGTTCGGAGAAGGGAATGGGGTCAGGGACTGGCTTCTTCTCGCTCAGACCCAGAGGTCTCAGAAGAGTCCCGAAATCCTCCAGACCCGTCAGCCTGTCCGAGTCCAATTCCTCCTGGTTACCTGGATCCCACTCGTCTAACATACAAACACATACGTTACATAATATAAATTTAATACTGTGCTTTAATGGGTTAATTCGAAAAATTATTCAATTCCAGGTTTATTTTGACTTGCACCACAGCAAATACGAAATGCAAAAACATTTATGGAAATTTTAGGAAAAGTTTAAAGCGCTAAAGATAACCATTGTTCTATATCATGCACATCATTAAAGCCACGAAACGCGCTTATATACTTCTGCACACGTACCGTCTGACGTGCTGTCCAACTGACCAATCAGATCAGACACCAAACCCCTCGCCCTGAAAGCGATGTCTGAGTTATTATGTGTCAACAATAAACTACAAATATGGCTGCTCAAATACTCATCCTCACCTGTCCTGCTTGGAGTTCATCATGCCCAGGTTAGAGGCCAGATATTTTTCCCTGCATGCACTGCACAGGAGGTAGTATGGGCTGCCTGACCCGCATTCGCCTCCAAACCAGCCGTCAACGTACGTCCCGTTGCTGCGGTAGCCACGGCGACCAGCACTCTGTCCGCAGCCCGGGTGATGGCGCTTCATGTGGTTGTTGAACTGCAGGGTGAGGGTGTTACACAGTTCGCACTCCACCATCTCATGAGGCTCTGGGTGTTCCTCTCGCCCCTAAGAGAGACAGACATCAATAGGCAGGCAGGCAGGCAGGCAGGCAGGCAGGCAGGCAGACAGAGACAGACAGACAGACAACTGTATCACAGCCTCTTGTACCTCTACCATCCAAAGTGTGTCTCTTTCAGAGGTGATGAACTCTGGCGTGAGAAGCTCCTCGTAGGGTTCCTCATGATACGGGTCATCCATGTAGCCCAGCTCGGACTCCTCTTCGGCTGCAAACGGGTGAGTTTCAGCCCGCTCGGGCCACTCGGCCACCCCCACTTCCTGTCTGTACAGTGACGGGACAGGACTGGGGGATGGAGAATCTGAAACCAGCAGAAGATAAGAGAGTTGTTGAAACCGTATCTTCACCCTTTCTCCACTCTGACTGGACTCGCAAACACCTGCCCTCACCTGCTCTCCTGAAGGAAGTTCTCTGACTAACTCCTGACCTCTGTCTGCGTGCGGGTGGAGGTCTGTTTCTGGTTAGGTGAACATCTAAAAAGTTCTCTCGCTCCACCAGGTCCAAACCTGCTAACAAACTGGCAAAACAAAACTTGATTTAGAACAAATGCTTTCATCATTTCTCAGCAGGAGGCGTCCAGATAACATCTCAATAACAAAACTCTAGGCAGTTGGATTAAACAGTGTGTACATTCACCTCTCGTTGGGGTCTCTGCTCTCCTGAAGGTTCAGTGGGGCTGGAGACTCTGGGCACTGAACTGTCTCAGGCCCCTCAGATGAGGGTGTGTCAGTGGCGCCCCCTACTGACGAACCCTCTCCCACCTGCTGCTCCTCAGTTAGAGGGTGTTCTAGCATCCAGCTTGCTAACACCTCAATGGTACGAGAGTCCACCTCACCTGTGACTCCTGACAGGAAGGTCACAAAAGATCAATACCGTTTAAAGGTTTCTTGTGATGTTACTTATGGTGAAAGCAGATTGTAGATTGTGTAGTTCTATTTCCAAATAGCAAATAAAAGTAGTGTAGGACTCGACCACCAAACTTTAAAAAAAACGTTAGCTTGAACAACAAAGAATCCCACCACAGTTTTTAAAACAACATAATAAAATATCATAGGTCTAATACAGCTTACGCATTTTTGATACTAACAAAAATATAAATAAACTAAACTAAGTAAATTTTACTAAAATAAACTAAACTAGTTAAAAACTAGTTTAACAAAGTTAAATTGTGAACCTAAGACTTCTTCATGCAGTGCTCGATTAGTATTTCCCATAATTCCAGTGTGCTCCAGTGAGTGGCAAAACTAAGTTAATCAAATCAGGAAGTGTTATATGTGTTGACAAGACAGTGAGGAAAAATCCAACATAATTATCCATTAGTGATATTTATGTTTGTGAGTCACTGAACTGGCATCGATAAACAGCTGTTTGTATCCTAACCTTTGAGCTTTGTAACTGCAGTTTAACAGTCATGAAAGCACATGATTTTCTGCTTAACTAGTTCACTAGGTCTGGTTGGATGTTGCAAGCACTAGTAAGTACCTGCTGCCTCCATGGCTCTGTAGATGTGTCTCATTGAAAAGCCCATTTCAAGTAAGCGAACGGGTACAAACATTTGGGGCTGTTCTGAGGGACAGAAATGAGAAAGTTAAATACGAACTCATGAAGTGTCAGGGCAGGACTGACTGATGCAGGTCATGAAGAAAATGTAACTAATTTTTATTTATTTATAAAAAATAAAGCACAAGGTTAAGACAATGTGCTACACAACGCAAGTTACTGATTATTTGTAGGATAAACACATTATTCTACAAATATTTTAGGGTTTTTTTGCCTTCAAGGGAACATCTTTTAACTTTTAGTTTAACAACAACAGTTTAAAACTGGAATATACAGTCAAAAAAACTGAGACCACACTGAAAGTCTACAAAATTAAAATAAAACAGCGTTATTACTGTATGCAAAATAAAGTGTTATATTTTAAGTTCTGCACTGATTCCAAGACACTAATCAAAAGGTAAGACAATGTGTGACCTCAAAACTAATGAGTTAATTATGTTGTGTATATCGTTTGTAAGAAACTGTATTCAAAAAAGGATCTAAAAGTCACTTGTGGTCTCAGATGTTTTGAACGCCACAATGTAAATGTCAACATTCTTTGTTTCAGGATGCCATTCAACAAAATGTGAAGATGCAGGAAAATGCAAGACGTGTTGCGATTAGTGCAAAAGTGACAAGCCAAAACATTATAAGCGCAAGACATGCACAGATTATCTGAGACAAACTACTCAAGTCATCCCATCTGACGCAGCATAAACCGTTATTGACATTCGTTTATGGACATGGACACAAAAAGAAGCTACGCAAATTCTTAAAGGGATAGTTCGCTCAAAATGCTGAAAATGAATGGGCCAGAGGCTCAGTTTGTATTTTTAGGTGAACTGTGCCTTTAACAGTATGCTTGCTTGCTCTTCTTTTGGTCAGCCTTACCCACGGGGGTCCTGGTCTGGCCGCAGGGCTCGAGGAAGCTGGTTTGTTGCTCAGTAAAGCCCTCACAGGAAGCTGAGCTAGTCAGGCTGAGCCCAGGGGGCAGAACCGGACTGTGGACAAGGCCTGCCAACGTGGGAAAGCGGGCCAGAACCATCCGCCTAAAAAAGCCCAGCCACACACACACACAGAAAGAGGAAAACTGCTAACACCAGCTACAGAGCATTCACTGAGTTTGTAATGAGCATGTGTTATGCTAATGACTCTCGTCATTAAGCCATGCTTAGATTCAGAAAGTTACACACAGCCACAGCCACAGCTGCACACACACACACTCACCTGCGTTCTCACTCGTGCTCTGAGTGACGTGTGTGTGAGTGTGTGTCTCGTTTGACAGCGATCTGGAGTGACAATACCCATGGAAGAGGTAAAACTCACCATGTGTTGCTGTGTATTACACAGTTACCTGTTTAACTGTCTAAATAAACTCTAAGTGGTCTAGTGTTAAGCTATGAAATGCAAAAACATTATTTTAAGAGCGTGAAGGTCACTGTGCCTTTAAGAAGACAAACACTTTAACTGCACAGATTTTATCCACTATTTGATGAGGTCATCACAATTAATTCAAAATATTTGCTCTTCATATAATGATTGAAACGTTCTTAAAAATTAATAAATGACTTTTTTCTTTTGAGCTCTACATTAAATCATACAGAATCAGAAGGAAACTCACTGCAGTAGGTTGATGGGCAGAAAAGGGTTAAAGTTTTCCAGGCCGTCTGCATGCAGGGCAGTGAGAAGTGAAGCTGTGAGGTCATTGGTGGAGGGGGAAGCTGATTGGCCAAAAATGGCGGTCCCCTCAGAGCCGTTGCTGTACAGAGAAACCGAACTGGAGGATTTGGACACGGGCTGCGATGAAGAATTACCCGCTGAATCTAAACACACACACACATGAAATAGTTAATTAACAAGCAACAATAAATCAGACACTGAAATCTTAACAGAAAGAAAACACCACAAACCTTTGTGTTCCTTGTTTCCATCTTCCTGCAGTCTGCTCAGAGCTCCTTTAAAGATCATGATCTGAGCCCGTTCCAGATCTGACAAAGCCACACCCTGTTTGATTGGACAGGGTCTGACCGCCCATTTTACCATGCTGCGTACCACGAACTGCAACACAGAGCGCAGCTCTGCGTTTTCGTCCCCAACAGCGGAGGTCCTCACTGGGTCAGGACTAGTAATGCTGCCCCCTGCATCTGATTTGGGAACCAAGAGAAGGTCCATGAATTTCCCACAGCTCAGGATGACGGCCAGGGACTTTAGGGCACCCAGCAGGAGGTAGGAAATGCGTATCGCACGTAGCTCCAGAATGAAGAAGTCCACACGGGGTTGTAGTGCAAGTATCGGTGGACAGGAGGCACCATCGCAGCTTTCATTTGATTGTTTGAGGGATCGGAATGCATCTTCTTGGTGTTCCTCTTTCTTCTCCACGTCCACGGTGCAAGATGTTCCTTCTCCGTCCATCATGATGCGTGTGATGTCCTCATCCAATCGTCTCTCCAGCTCGCTGCGTGGGCCACCCTCCGAGCTAATCCTATTCCGTGGCAGTCCGGATGACCCGGACAACCCAGAAGGTGGTTCTTGTTCTTCCAAGATGCCGGTCATGAGGATGAGGTCGAAGAGCACAGAGGGCTTGAGGCCACTGCAGCGGGACATGTCCAACTGGGGGACGTCGCATGGCTCCAGCGACGACAGAGGGGTGTCACTAGGTGACCAAGAATTCAGGAAGCTTTGGGTTAGTGGGACCACAGCAGGTCACAAGCAGTATGAAGATGAGAAGAGGTGAAACGGAAGGGGTAAGACAGAAAAAAAAGGTAGAAAGGAAAGGATACCATGATTAGAAAAAAACAAAGAGAAAGACAAATACAAGACAAGGGAAGTGAAGAAATTCTGAGGAGGAGAAACAGACATGCAACTGGCAAAAAGAACAGGGTAGATATAATACATACACAAAAATTACAATGACGTCGAAACAGAAGTAATGACAATGCTGGTAAACATTCAAGGAGCAGCTCATTAAAAATTTTAACTGATCCTATAAATTACTCACATAAAGTGTAAATGACTGCATTATTTCAGCTAAACAAACTTAGTGTTAAATAACATCTTGGATTTTCCCAGCTTTACAATGGCAATAAATGGTGCCCTAGATTTTGAAGCCCACTAGAGCTGTATGGATTACCTTTATGATGGATGCAGGTTTTAGCGCTTCAAAATCTTGGACGTTTTCTTGCCCTCTTTCAAAGTTCTGAATCATTTAGACTTAAATCTTGAATGATTGTTTTTGAACTGACTTGTGCTTACCTCACAGTAAAATCTGTTTCCTCCCACTGTAGCTTAGCCAGGGGACTTCCCTCTTTCAGCACCCCGAGAAGAGTCGCCCGTCGCCCGCTGGGTTTGTGCTGGCAGGTGCCTCCAGCACGGAGACCACTGTCCACCCCTCCGATGAGAGCCATGACGGGCCAGACCTCAGTGCACAAGATGGTAAGCTGGGCATCAGAGAGACCAGCCGGGCCAGAGAGGTGGTCCGAAGATGTCTCCACATCTGCCCAAGTAGAGCCCCTCTCTCTGTTCACCCCACATTTAACCTCAGACTCCTTGCTGGCCAGACCTACTGCCAGAAGACAGTAACTTCTAAAGTTTGGCAGTTAAGTATTGAAATCCATAATACTTCTTTACATAAAAAATCCTCACAAAGGAGTTTTTGTAAACTTGCCAAGCAAACAAACTCATAAACACACACACACAGGAGTACTGACCAATCTTGCTCTGCGTTCCCTCCCTCATGAGCGGATTGATGAGCTGTAGTTTGTTCAGCATATGCTGGTTGATATGAGGAACCCACTCGTCATTACTGTACAATCTCCTCAGCAGCTGAACCGTGGACTCCAGCAGGACCGTCGCCCGCGGGCTGCACAGCGGTTCCCCTGGCAAAAGATCACTTGGCATCCCACGCATCTGCAGATCGCACAGCGCCACCTAAAGGTCCGGAAGGCAATCAGTTTTGTAGGTTAAAAGAGAGCTTTGTGGAAACTGTTTGGAATTGCATGTTTATCTTATCATATTATTCTAGATTTTGCTTTTTCAACTGTGTGAAACAGATTCTTGGCGGGATATTGGTGTGCTGATTTAAAAAAGCTGACCTTTTCTCCTGGGTTGCTGCTATAGAACAGAACACAGGGGTAGAGTTCTGTTGCATCCACACCTTCAAATGCCAACTTTGGTTCCTGTCACCCACAGAGAAACATAATTACTTCAGTTACAATCTCAGATCATAGACGACCACTCAAAGCAAGCAGCAGGATAGTATTTAATTTTACAGAAACAAACGCTGACCCTGTTGTTTTTGGCAAAAGAGATGGTTCTAGCTTCCATGTCTAGTATGCAGGTGATGGTGTCGCCCTGGGTGAAGGAGGGTAGGGCTCGGCCCAGCTCTCCACCGTGATACAGGCTTCCGCTGTAAGCCCGGTACAGCCACATGTCTGTGGTGGTCCGATGGTTGTAGTCCCGGATGGGCCAGCGAGACACTCCGATACATGTCCCCTCATTTCCTCTGTTCTCTTTAGTGATGTAGAACTAGAGATGGTAGATAATGGGTCACATGGTTTCATACAGATGTCCTAAACAGTAGGTTCCCCTCTTTTCCAAGGCCACTATTACAAAGGCCACCCTATTAATTCTCATACCATATTCCGGTCAGGGAAAGTAACAACATGGCAGTGAGTGTATTTTGAATTGGTACCTTCCAGATGAAGCATCCTGATGTAATAGCAGTGGTGGCCAGGCCATACCCTTTCCCCCCCGATCCATGAGATAGTACGTTCCCGCTCTCCAGAGAACAACAAATCAGCTTGTGAGGATCAAAGGAGAAATCACCAATGGGAATGCATTCATCTTCACTTCCGCCATGCTGGAATACCCACAAACACACACAAAACATCAATACATTGTGGTGACTACTGTGTATAATATAATTGATCAAAATGTAATTAAATAATATATTTTAGTGATGGTTGGATAGATATTCTATACCCCAGAGAAATCAGAAGATTTTTCTTGGTGTTTCCTCAAGGCTACAGGTTCCTCCCACATGTACGTGGATAAAAGGCTAAATAACTGATCCACAATCTGGAAAAAATATAATGAATACGATTTTAAGTGCTCAGCATGACCTCAGGATCAACCATCAACTGCTTGGTGTCCCGAGAACGACACAAATGAAGAAAGCGCTTCCTGTTTCACCTGCTTCATCATGGTGGTGTCTGAACACGCAGGCAGAAGAGCTTCTAGAATATGGAAAGCCAAAAGTTTTGTCCGCAGGTTGTGGAAACGAGGATTTCCTGAGTTGCCCTTGTATGAGATGATTGTCATAAGTGGATCGATCCACTTGACAAAGGCAGAGACTCTTTTGGCGACCCTCAGCGACAAAATGCGTCTCAGGAAGACCAGGAAGTCTGCGAGCTGCGATTCCACAACTCTGCTGCTCCGCACTACATCTGCACCCAAACAACCAAGAAAATAGTACGTTATATGAAATTAACATAACATAAGAGGCTTTTTTCTGAGGTACTGACTCTCTTGTTTGGATTCCGTCTCTGGCACATGCTCGGTTGAGTCTCTCTCTAGCGCCTCCTGTTGGTGGACCGCATGCAACAATCCCTGCAACTGCTCACTCATCACATCCATGAGAGCCTGGGACACATCTAATGGCAAAGCTTCCTCACAAGTGCTAGAGAGATACACAAAAAGAGATACACACATTTTTAGATACAGAATATAGAATTTATATAGAATTTTAGAATTTTATATTTATCTAGAATTTAGAAACAGAATATAATTGGGTAAACAACAAATAGAGTAACTAATAATAATGATATTTAGCAAAGCCTTGCTTGTCTATAGCCAAGGTTGTGGGTTGAATTCCCAAGAAACACACAAAGTGACATTAAATGCAGTTCTTTAAATGCACCACAAGTCACTCCGACAAAAGCATCCATCATTTAAATAGACATAAATGGAGACACGGATATTCTGCAATTAATAATTCAGTCTATAGTCCCACCTGGCAGCTATAGCAAATATCTGCAGATGTCTGGCAGCAGCCAACTTAACCGCTCCAGCCATCTCCATCTGACCAGACATGGACGCAGCGAGCCAGCGCTGGTTCACCAGCACACACGTGTTATCGGTCAGCGTGGACAAGATCTCCAGAACGCCGCATTTAATGATCACCACCAGATCCACAGGCTGGTAGTGGAAGTTTAATGCGAAGACTGTAGCTAACAGCAGGTGCTGACACGAGCCTGGAACGAGTTAGACACAAACGTGTTAAAGAGACGGTTTTGTGCTGCAGGCATCAGGGAGAGAGCGAGTTACTCACCCGCTTGTTCCCTCTCCAGCGCCACCTTCTGTCTTAGCACGCGCACAAGCTGCTGGTACAGCGTCTGAGCCGCGAACTGCAGCTCCCTTTGAACGCCTATCGGAGCCGATTGAGTTCCAGCCTTCACAAAAATACACATTAATTCTTTTCATAATATGCAAACTCTATGTAAGACCTGTATATCCTCCTTCACCCTGTATGTCAGTCTTACGGTGTAATGGTGGTACTTGTTGTTAGGTGCTTCCAGGCTTCCTGTGATTGGTGCTCCTAGGCCAAAACATCCTGAGAGGAACTGCAGTTGCACTGACTGCAGGAGGCCAGGAAACCTAGGGGGCACCAAAGAGCTGGTGCTCTTTTCCTCCATCTCTGACAGGAAGGAGGAAATCTGACACAAAGCCTCCAAACGTACCTAAGTGTGGGACACAAAGCCAATCATAGCGACTGTGGTGGCATTTTAGTTGCTAGTTTAGTTTACTTAAGGCTGTGGTTTTCGTACCTGGGCTCTTTGGTGTTGTTGCGCCATGGCAACAGTGATGGCTTTGGGGTCGGCCTGTGCCCCTCCGTCTTTATCCACCAGGGCGGAAGTTCGAATGAGGCTCCCACACAGGAAATGGAAGACATGTCCCAGTATAGGGGTGCTTCCACCGCCTGGGCACAGCACAGTAGTGGGACTGATGCACTGACGCAGCCTCTCCCAGGCATCTTTCATGATGCCCAGGGAACACAAGGGCAGGCCTGTCATTAGACAGCACTCATTAGTCCTCCATTCGAGAAGTACTAATTCACAGAATATTACAATATATAACGTATATATTAAAACAATTGTATATGGAGATACACAAAGAGAGAGCTTAGAATCAGACATGCAACAGATTACATATGCAAGATCAGAGATATGAAATCAGATACAGTATATATGTGAGAACAGACATGTGGCATCAGACACATGGGACCAGATGTGTAATAGATTAGGTAAATGAGATCAGATATGTGACATCAGACATTGGTGACTTTGGTTCCACCCACCCATTTTGTTCTTGAATGACCCTGAGGAACTTCTGGGCTGATCGCTCATCTTGAAAACAAGAACATCAGTGAGAAATCAAATCAAAACAAGATGAGTGATAAAATTCTTCAGAAACAAACACAGTAAACACCTCTCTTTCACTGAATCTTCTGTCAGAGGGGGACTGTAACTCCATCTTAGTGGCAAGTCCCTCATAGTAGAGTGGAGACCTGTGGCAAGAGACATTTATCACTTACAGAAGTCTAAGGACAGACAAGTGTGTAAACCTTTTAAATGAGCAGCAGCTACTATGAAATTATTACAAAGCTGAAGGACAGCAAACCAAAGAACCATCTCAATCTCACCATCTTTTCTCACTCCATTAAATATTTAGTAACACAATGTTCATACAAATACACAAACACACACATAAATGCAATAAAATGTCTTTGCTTCCACACAAACACAGACCTCATTGATTCCCCCACAGAATGGGTCTGAGACGGGACGCTCTCCTCCTGCCAGGCGGCTCGGACCCCCAGCAGCAGGAAGAGGGAGCGCGAGACCACCAGGTGACAGGCAGCGGGGAAGGACAGACCCTGACTGCTGGTGCTGTGGTGGTCCCAGGGCCGCTGCGGGGGCTCTCGGTCTGGGGTTCCGGGGCTCTCAGTGCTGCTGGGAAGCGTGCTGGTACCAGACGACTCGTACACGGTCTCGTTCTGCTGCAGCTGCATGGCCTCACGGGTGGCCAGGAAACACTGCAGCACCTCTGTGAGGTAAAACACACATGCATATCCGATTTATTTGGACTTTTTCCAGCAAATGTCCGGCAGACACATAATTCACCTGATCTTTAAAGTAAGTGACACACACTCGCTGCGTTAAGGACACAGGAAGCAGCGTGTTTACCGGGCAGGTACATACTGCTGATGCTGGGGGTCTCCTCTTCTAACGGATCGTCCTGGTTGTGTTCAGCCGTGTGGGGGGTCTGCGTGCTGGGCTCCGTGTCTCTGCCCACTGGTTCGCCTGAGCTTCCTGACTCCTGTCTCTCCTCGCTGGGGCTCTGAGACCCCAGTGACGCCTGAACAGGAAGTAGAACACGGAACAAACAGGAAGTGAGAATGCTGTTACTAATATCAAGGGCACCCAATTTTACACACAACCCTGTTATTGTGTGATTCCACCTTTAGAAAAACAGATCTATAATCAACGGATATACGGATGTTTATTGATGCGTTTTTACCTGTTTGGTGGCTGTTGTAGGCTGTGTGTTGTTTGTGTTGCTTACGCTCTCTTTATGAGACAGAAGGGTGGTGCGAATTTTATACACCACCTGATATATCTCAATCAGAACTTCACAGGGTTCATATCTGCGCGCACACACACACACACACACACACACAGTTAATGGTTTTGCTGTGATGTTTCAGTCCTGCTACTGGCTGAACTCTGCAGAACATTTCTGAGGATTTATAACTGACAGTTCACAGTCACTAAACTCTCACTCTCGCAAATGAGCCATTATTGCTGTGCTATTTATCATGTGAGATATAACACAGTACAGACACTGTTGAGAGAGAGGGAGAGAAAGAGAGAGAGACAGAGGGGAACTGACACATTAATACACGAGGATTCTTTAAATAGTGCATACAGTATTTTCTGTTAATCTGGGTCAACTAATTACAGAGTTAATTATTATATAACAGCATGGGAGACACAGGGCTAGAGAGGTGTCCTGCAAAATAAAGAGAGAGAGAGAGTTGAGAGAGTGATGGGGTGGTCTCACTCACTTATCCTGCCAGTAAGCTTCATGAAGACCAGCGTGTTTGAGCAGAGCAGCCAGACTGCAGCGACACGCAGTTTCTAATAAGGAATCTCCGGCAGACCCGCTATTATCCCAGTCTGCAGGCACACACACACGCGCACAACACACGAACAAACACACGCACACATACACAAACACAGAAGTCTTTTCTTTACAGCCTGAAGTATTTTATTTAATACCTGAAAATAACAATCAAGGTTTAAATGCATCTAATTGCATTTTAATACATTTCTGTGACTTTTTTTATGACTTTATTATGCTCCTCATGCCATCATAGGGTTTCTCTTCTTCCTCTCACCTCTACTCGCTGCATACTCCTTCATCTTCCTCCAGAGGGCGCTGGCAGGTTCTCGCGGGGACCCGAGGGCCAGTTCCACCAGCGTTGTGTTCTCCTCTGACAGCCGCAGTTCGGCTAACCTGACATCCCCGCAGCCCAAGAACACGGCCTCGGTCATCCAACCCATCGCCCAGTCTGCAGGAAGACATTTATTTCATTGTTTATTTGCTTGTTTATTGTTTATTTGTGTTCATATATCACAGTATAAAGTGCTGCCCACTGGTGGCAGGTCATTACCAAGCTGTTCCAAGTCCAACTCCAGCCCGTTTCTCATAAGTGGGTTACACAGCCAGAACTCTGCCATCTTCTCTTGGATGGAGGAGGGCGGGCCCTGCAGCATGCCTCCAAGGCATCTTCCAATAGCAAGAGCTACAGACCTCTCCAGGTCCAGAAGCCACGCCCAGTCCTCCGATTCGGGTACCAGGATTGGCTCAGGGCTTTCTGAGGCTTCTGTGATGAGATGTTGAATAAAGATGGATGTCTGACTATATTAGACATTAAATGCAATTTCTAAGATGATTTAAGGCCTATTTGTTGTGTTTACCCTGTGAGGTGCCCTCAAGCTCCATGTCCTCCAGGTGAGCTGTGTTGGGCAGGTAACAGTTGAGCTCATTCAGGTGTTCCAGCAGCGTCAGCAGGTGAGGGAGGAGGGGCCTAACAACAGCCAATGGCAGCAGGAGCACAGAGTACATCACCTGACACAGCAGACTGCCCGCCACTGAGCCAAACAGCACGGCTGCAAAAATACACAATTATACAACATGAAAACAAGGAACTACAACTTGGCTGATGAGATGGATGGGTGATGGATGGAAAATCAGATACACAGGTGCAGGTTGATGAATGAATGGATGCACAGGTGGATGGAGTGAGGTTGATAGATGGATTGATGAATGCACAGGTGGATGGAGTGAGGTTGATGGATGGATGGATGGATGCACAGGTGGATGGAGTGAGGTTGATAGATGGATTGATGGATGCACAGGTGGATGGAGTGAGGTTGATAGATGGATTGATGGATGCACAGGTGGATGGAGTGAGGTTGATGGATGGATGAATGGAAGAATGCACAGGTGATCATAAATAAACATACAAGTGGAAAAATGAATCAGTTTGCTCTTACTGTGCAGCTTCTTGATGACGTGTTTGTCCAGTATGCTCTCCTCCAGCAGTATGGTGGACCTCCTGAAGGTCTCAGCCGCGTAGGGCAGCAGCAGGCACAGGTGTTTATGAAGCAGAACCACACTGCTGTCCTCCTGAACAAAAACACACCGTCTGTTCTTTAACTCCAGTCTCACACCTCAGACACAATGCTGAACCCTCATGTTATCTGCTTCTACACCTTCATCCTCGCACAGGTGTGGTTACAGAGAAGTGTGAGTGTGGTACCTCAGTGCCTGTGTGGATGTAGCAGTGAGCCAGCAGGTGTCTGTGGAGAGCCGACAGCAGGTGATGGAAATGTGATGGAGCTTCTGTCTGTTTTTGAGACTGACTGAATCTTTGTTTGTCGCTGTTCTTTTCAAGCTCTCCAAACGCACGTTCCTAAACACACAAAGACATGCCGTGAACCGATGACAAAATCCCTTGTGTACATTTATCATCTCTTAAAACTATTTTCTTGTCATGAACCCACCTGCCATGGAAAGGGTTCAATAAACCACAATTATAAATAATCGACTTTGGTTAAGCAGAACCTCGCTGGACTGACCGTATAGAAGCCAATGCTAAGCAGGAGGGTCTTCAGGAGAACTTCAGCCAAATGGAGATGATCTGGAGCTTCAGAGCTGGAGCTAACACTTCCTGTGGGGCGGTCCGGGGTGGGCGGCAGGGTCAGACCCGCACTCAGTTCTCCGGGTGAGCTGTAACCCAGCAGAGATGCCACATGACTCTGTTCCTGCAGGCTGTTTAGCACCATGTCCAGCTGTAGACGCTGTGGAGGAGATGAGAGGTGGAGATAACTGTGATGTGTGTGTGTTTATAAGCTATATAAATGCATATTAAAGGGATCTGAGCAGTGGTGGTTGTTTAATATCACATCAATTGTTCCAGTGATATTTGGCCATTTTAACATATTGTGTCAGACAATAATTATGGAGGCTTGGCCGACTGACAAACGTGCATCAGTTCAAAATCTACACTGGCACTGTTAATAAATAATATATTTTCTGTTTCAAAAGAATTTAAGTGAATATTGAGCAAATGTTAAAATCAATGTTAATGTATTTTTCATAATTTTATGGCTGTCAGAGCTACAAAGTACAGCTTTAGTACCTAAAAATCACTCTGTGTGTATGTGATCGCCTGTGTTTATACAGTATATACAGTAGATGCTATCCAGGCCCTTAAAAGCATGCATGTGTGTGTGTGTGTGGTTTACAAAGACAGAAATGCTATACTTCCTGAAAAACTATACTTCCTGTCTCCTCATAAACCAAATCGCTTACAACGACATAAAGGAATTTCTGTTTATTTAAAAAAAGCTTTCTGTAAGAGTTAGTTTTCTGCATATACAGTTGTGTGTATACTATAATATACATGTGTGTGTGTGTGTGTGTGTGTGTGTTCCTCTTCCTCTGTGTGTGTTTGTGTGTGTGTGTGTGTGTGTACCTGTCCTTTAGAGAGACTCTCCCAGCTCTCTGGGCCCTGAGGTAACAGTGAGTGCAGCAGCTCTGTTCTCTCCCTGAGCGGCGGCAGCAACAGAGACGCTCCGATGGACAGTGTGCTCATCACCGCCTTAACACATAAACACACACCACACAAGTCACGCTCTGGCTCTCTGACAGATGACTCAGTCGAAGCCACTACACTCAACTCCTGAGGGCTGTTTCCTCTGTACACTACTAAGATATAATGCAAGTATGTAAATAATGTAAATATAATGTAAATATAAGTGTTAAACATCACAGTCACAGATTCCATCACATTAGTGTTAAAGCTGAAATACATAAATCGTTCGGTCAAAAAAATGATAAAAAATAAGATTTTAAGTGTAGAAATATCCTTTTCCTTCGTTGATTCACATTCAACTGTACATTTATAAATATGGATTCATAATTTAAGCTGTCAGGTCTAAATTCCCATAATTGTCAGTTTGTGTTTATTTGACTTTAATATAACAAAAAAAGTATGTAAAGTGGCCTGCAATTATAAGTATCAAATAAAGATGGCGATAGAGAGGCAAAGATGTGGATTAGAGTTAGAAAATCTCAATGTAACTTGCAGTATAACTTTTGAACAGATGGGGCGACATAGAGCAGCATTCAAGCATACCTGTTGTATTGATTCTGGAACGTTCGAATCGATGAGTCTGAACAGCAGGTTCCTGAGGGGTCGACCCTGAGCGCCCAGTACAGTAGCCCCCGTCCCCCCTGCATGGGCCAGAGACAGGTGGATGGACAGCAGCTTCATACACAGCAACACAAACTGGTGATGCTCTCTGGAGAAGAGAGAGAGAGAGAGAGAGAGAGGGGGATAAAGAGAGGGAAAGAGAGAGAGGGAGAGAGACAGAGAGAGAGAGAGAGAGAGAGAGAGAGAGAGATGTTTGAAGTCTGAAGTGACCTTTACTGAGTGCCAGGCCATATGCTGTTCTGACCCCAGCCCTGTGGGGATGTAGATGGTTGTGGGTTTGTGCCAGTTACCCTGTGGATGTGTCACACCCCTGCCATGACATTACATTTGCCCTACATACCCTGACATTCTATAAATATATATAGTGCAACTAAAATAACTGTATGCTATAAACTCTGATAATTCTAAATGCTTTATTTATAACAGTTTAAAATGCATGATATAAAACACACACGTTTGGAAGCTGAGGAGTAAATTGCTGTTATATTATCTTAGCTTTATAAAATGGTTTGAACCGCTTTCACACCTCTTGTGGGAGTGTGAACTCTGTGTTCTATGAAAAGTGTTCATGTTGCAAGAGCAGCAAATAGACACTAATGTGCATCAGAGTCAGTCAGTCAGTCAGTCACAATTTCAGTCAAATGTCATTCCAGTGTCTGTAACGTCTTGTTGACTCCACTTACAGTCCTTAGCCAAAATGTTAAATGCTCTCTCTTGGTTTGTGAGTCGCTTTGGACGATAGTTACTGCTAAATAAATGAATGCAAATAATTCCAGAAAATTGTACAGGTTGCCTGACAATTTAAGACAACTTCCCATTGTGCAAAAAGTTATTGCATTGTGTTGATTTCCCACCCTGTATCCACCCACCTTGAACCCACATTACTTATCCAAGAACAAGATCATGTGACGTCTATATACTCTGTACCAAATGGATCAATCACTGAGATCAGTTGATCCAGTCCTTATCAACAGAACACAGTTTGTACATCTGGGTGATATTGGGGCGGTGCAGGTGCGTTTTGTACCTCTTGGAGGGGAAAGGGGCGGGGGGCGTGTCTCCACTGATGCTGTCGGAGTAACGCTCCAAAAACGTTCTCAAATAGGTAAACGTGCTCTCCTCCAGGTCTACACAAAACGGCCTGTGCCAAGCCACCAGCTGTCTGCCAATCACACACACAATAAAGCCACAAATTATACAGTCACATCCAGAAAAACTGTACAAAACAAACAGGGCCACACAACGGAAAATGTAAATGCTTATATTCATTCGCTGGAGGTCTGGGTGGAAAACTGGTTCCTATTAAGTATTCTCTCCTCACCTGTCTGTAGGGACGGCCGTCCAGGCCAGGCTGTGGGAGGTGCCTGCAGTAATCTGCTGTATAGACACTCCTTCTAAACCAATCACCTTCTTTGGTTTGGTGATTGGCGTCGAGGTGTGGCCCTGCCCACACTGCCCCATGGCATTGTTGCCCCAAGCAAATACCTCATTTTCTGCAACACAAAGAGTTTATAATTGAACAGATTCTTGTAGCTTAACTGACCGCAAGTCACTTTTTATAACAGCATCTGGCAAAATGTAAATGTAATGGATATGTATAAATTATTAATGCATTATGCAACAGATTAGAAAATAGCACCATTTTGTTTTAGGTGTATATTGTCTATGTATTTCTCCATCCGTCTCACCGTGAGACAGGGCGAGACAATGACTGTCTCCACATGAAATGTCGATGATTTTGGTGATGCTCAGCTCCTCTATCAATCGAGGTCGAAGAGAAGTGCTTTCAGAAGATCCGCAGCCGAGACACGACCCGCAGCCCCATGCAAACACCTGCGCAGACACACACAGACACATACGCGCACAGTCATGGGAGTCATGGGACTGTTTATGAATATACAACAGTACATATTTACTGCCTTAGTTAATGTTTGTAGAATCCTTGTGTATTGGTGTGTACACAAAATCTCAGGTTGACAGCTAGTTTTGTTTGTATGCATCTTTGTGTGTGTGTTTATACCTGGCCAGCAGATGTCAAAGCCAGCGACGACTGACTCCCTGCGCAAACTTTACGGATAATGAATCCATGCAGGGCTTCAATTACTTTAGGCCTGTACACACGGTTCGTGTCCCCATGTCCCAGTTTACCTGTGACACAAACACACACATTGTTCCTGACAGTCACATTCAGGTCTGTGGCACAGATGGTAAAATTGGAGTAAATTCACCAACCGTTGTCTCCGCCTCCGAAAGACCAGACGATACGTCCGTCCTGAGCCACAGCGATGGTGTGAGAACTTCCACAGGCTACTTGACCCACCCCACTGATGTCCTTCACCAGGGTGGGCACATTACGGCTGTGGCTGTCACTGTGACCTACATATCAGACAGGCAGATGAATAAATGCCACACTGGAGGAACCTCTGACTCAGTCTGAGGGCTTAGGCGTCCTGTCAAGTGCCTGAGAAATTATTTCTCACCAGATTAAAGATGCGTGCACTTGCACAGCAATCATTCAGGAAATAAAAACACCTAAACAAAATCGATACTGGATTGTATTTCACTGACAGCACTATATGTGAGAACAGATACTTGGGTCTCCAGTGAGTGTTTATTGATGCCGAGTGTCTCTGTAAGAAAGTGATGTACCGAGTCGACCGAAGTCTCCCTCTCCCCAGGTGTAGAGCTCTCCATCGCTAG
Source organism: Yasuhikotakia modesta (assembly GCA_036877545.1). Classification (NCBI taxonomy): domain Eukaryota; kingdom Metazoa; phylum Chordata; class Actinopteri; order Cypriniformes; family Botiidae; genus Yasuhikotakia; species Yasuhikotakia modesta. The sequence continues at coordinate 24,543 of JBAJNP010001491.1, forward strand.
TTACCGCCGCACTGTGTCTGTATCCAGCAGACACACACACCACCACCTGCCACACACACACAAACATAGGTTTCTATGCTTTTTCATAGGACTTTTCCACTGTACAATCCTGTATATTACACCATATATTTGATTCCCACAACCATCACAGACACATTTTTGCATTTTTACCTTTTTAAAAACAGCGTAATTTAATATGTTTAATAATCAATTTCCACAATGTAGGTGTGTGACCTTCACAACCCTTGTGGGAAGAAAAATAAGAAACCCTTGTTTACTTTATTTAGTCAGTCACAAACACACATATTCTGTTTACCCAGCAAGTGTACCTTCTATGAAAATCTCTCTAGGCAGAAAACTTTCTTCTCACCTTCCCCAACAGGGGGCCTTGTATAATCTTGGGGTATTTCTGTGTCGCGCTATTCCCGTGCCCCAGTTTTCCATAGTCGCCGTCTCCCCAGCTGAACACCTCACCCTCCGCGGTGACGGCTAGCGTGTGTCCGTCGGAGCCCTTGGAAGACGACACTTTTCTCATGGTGCGTGGTGGCTCTAACGCCAGCTTTTTGGGCATGGATTGATTATTAGAGTCTCCCAGGCCCAGTCGCCCATAACTGCCCTTCCCACAAGCCTTCACTGCGCCGTCAGCTGACACGGAGAACGTGCAATACTGGCCCGCCTCGATCTGCAGGTGGAGAGACCAGAGAACCAATCAGAGCTCAGAGAATTAACCTTGAATGAAGACGTCTGAACTGTGAAATGGGACTGATGTTTATTAAGACACCTACTGATTTATAAACTACATTTTCAGTCAATCAAAACACAGAATCTGAAAACATGAGACAGTTTTTACATATGTATTACAGATTTAGTTTAATACATTGGCTAATCAAATTTTTATTGGTTATGGCCAAACACCAACATGATATGCAACCATAAACCTACACAGTTAGCTGCGCGATGACTCTAATGTAGTAGTAAGCGTTTATATAAACTAAAGCTTTACAGAAACAACCACACACACCATTTGTGCATCACTGAAGCCCTGAGCTAGTTTGGGCTGTAAAATCTTCTCAAGCGTTCCCTCAGCCAGCTGATGGCTGCTGTTGCTGCCCCACACGTACACCATCACAGCATCGTTCTCTGAGCTCGCAGACGCAGAACCTGCGCTGCAGGAGCAGAGGCAGTTTGAGGCCAGCGTGCAGATCTGCAACACAAAAACACACACACACAGACAGGACAGAACCAATTAAAGATTTACTCGTGAAAAGAGGTAGAAAGGGCAAAGTCTCTCTCTGTCTGACAAATTTTTAATAACATCTCAGGATTGTAAGAAAAACAGTGTTGAAGACTTGTTTTTAAGGAGCATCAATGCACACACACACAATAACATACACACACAAACCTCTTCAAAAAGGCAGAGAGCCACATGTGAGAGGCTACAAAGGCCATCTGTATCTTTCTTCAACACCTGAGTATTGACAGATTCTCCACGAACAGCCTGTACAAACATAAATCAGATAAAGAATCTCACGTTACACTGGAAAAACTCAGTTATCCGTAACTTTTGGCAAATTGGGTGGGATAAGAAGATTGTGTTAAACAGTTATTTGCACTAATGGACTAACTCAGTAACTGATTCTTGTTGACTTATAATCAAATTTTTAACCAAAAAGTTGCAGATTGTAGCTTTAAATGACCAATTTCAGAGGATGAACATATATACACATGATATGGAAATGTATTAATTTAGCAAACAATTTTATCCACAACAACTGAAAGCATATTCAAGATTTACATTTGATCAGTACTTCCCTGGCATCGAACCCTCAACCTTTGCATTACTAACGCAACGCCCTACCAGTTGAGCTACTGGAACAATTAGTTCCTGTAGCTCAAATACCCAAAGTAGCTCCAAATATATATGTAAGCAAATAATATATTGATATTAGCTTTGGGAACAAATGCTGCCAAACTTTAAGCACAAAGAGCCATAATTCTCTTTGATTAAGACATGAATAAATGAGACTGCAGCACATGCCGCTTCTGTCTCGGCTCAGGCAGATTTCAAAGCTGGAAAACTGCCCAGAGGCTCGCGGTCAAATGAAAGCCACAGACCGATTTAAAGCCAGGAGAAATATTCCTGTTTTCATGTGAGGAATGCAAAATCAGGAGTGTCTCAGCTCTCAACAGTATACTGACAAAAATTATATTAAAATATATGTAAACAGCGACACTGTGAAGATTATAATGATGGTTTTATTGGGTCAATATTGGCAATTATTTTGCATTAAACATTTTAAGTTCCTAAAATGTTCTCTGGGGGTTTAACACTGGCCACTTTGGCTCTGGTCCTATTCTGAGTGTGATTGTTCTGTCCCCCCACAAACAACATTGGTCTGGTCCAAATGATGGTTAATCTAAAGACAATGTTAAGCTTTAACAATACAGTTAACGCCCAACCTTACAAAGAATAATGCAGGATGATGTTGTTGTTGTTAAACTGCCACACTGACGACAGCGGTAATGTACCAACAGTAACAATTAGCAATAGCAATTTCCTTTAAGTGCTTAAAACACAAAGCTAAGGGTGAACAAACAGAGATGAGCACTAGTGCTGTAACTCAATACTCCAGCTGAGTGTGAAAAGAGGCACAGCTTTCTATATTAGTGCCCATTACCTGTTAGCATTACTACACATTACCGCACTCATGCTATTAGCATGGCCGCTAGGTCAACCACATAGCGTAGGAACGCACCGTGTGCTGACGCATCTGTTGCAAGGTCTGATGGATCAGCTCGTATCCCACCCCAACGGTCTCCGAGGATGATGGGAATGTAGAAGCGGAGGCAGCCAACGCCACCTCCACCCACTCCAGAAGGAAGCGCAAGGATCCTCGTTGTAACGCGAGGGAAAGCAGGAGTTCCAGAGCCAGCCTGCGACCCGCCTGATCCGCTCCAGACCCGCTGACCGCCGTCTTCTTCAGGAAGTCACCGACTTGGGCAAGGCAGTCGAGTCCCACCGTTGGGATCTTGTTCTCGTTGGCCAATGAGAGAGGGGGCAGCGCAGCCAGGACTGAGGACGCGGTGGCCAGCACTTCGTTGCACAGAGCAACGTCTGGGGGGTTCTCACGACTCCCACGCTGCCAACTCTGCCTCAGGAGAGCGAAAAGAAGACTCAACCCAGTCCGGACACCCATCTCAATGAGAACATCCGTGCCTGATTTTGAGCGGGAACTTCCTGTCGGCCAAGGCTCGGAAACTGATTCAAGAGCGCCCCCTTCTGCACTAGAGGATGAGGGTTGGGGAGGCAAAGGGGCTCTGAATCGGTCATGATACTTGCTGTGGAGGGCGTAAAACACCCTCTGTAGGACTATAAGCCTGTGGTGTACAGACAGGGCGAAGGGAGTCCGGGCCAACATGCGATGGGCCAGGCAGCGCTGACTGTGAAGTAAGGCGGACAGGTATTCCTCCTTCTCCTCCTCAGCGCTGGATTCGTACTGGAAGTCTGGGAGACGTGGACCCATCAGATCTTGGACGGGCTGGGCCAGGCCTACGACCTCCTTGTTGTAGACCAGTTTTGCATAGAGGGCAGCGGCTCCATGCCGTGTGGCCGTCTGAATGCTGTCCTCCGCAGCCCAGGAGCTGTTGAGGTGTTCCTGCCATCTGAGCATCACGTGGGTCTGAGACGGCACCATTACTGAACATCATTCACACACACATGTGGCCAAAAGCTGCAAAAAGAAACAGAGATAAAGTTAATCTCACACTATATAAAGAATGTGTTTAAAAATACATGACTTTTAATTTTATATAATGTAATATAAATGTAATTTTACATTTATTTTATAAATACACTGCATTACTTATACATACATTCATATGCAAATTCTTACAAACTCAAATTTAGATGCATCATATAGATGTTTAAACCTATAATAATTCAATACTTCAATAATTTATATATATATAAATACATGTGACCAAATTTTATACACACACACACACACATATACATATTTCTTCAAATAAATGTTTACCCCTATCATGACTACTATATTAATCTATGCTTGCATGTTGCAGTAAATGCGTGAGCCCTTTAAATTCTAATGCATTTAGATTGGCTGTCAGTGTTTGTGTCATCGTTCATCAGTTGGAAAGTCTGAAAGTGATTTTGTAAAGTAGCGTAACTTCGCCGGCTATTCTGTTCTGGAGTCAAACGCTAGCACTGCTAACACTGCTGAGCTAAAAGTTGCTCAGTGTATGAGTCATGTAGCCCTGGCTTTCACTTACTGGGGCTGTGTCTTAACTTGACAGTGAGTGCACACACACACACACACACACACACAAACACACACACAGAGACAGACACACACACACAATTGTCACCTCTATTGTAAGACTGTAGTTTAATAACTCACTAGAAAGGAATGGTAGCTATTTTTAACTCATTAAGATATAATGTTGGTAGATTTACCAAGAGTATAACAACAAGACAGATTTTCTTAAAGTGTGTCATTTTTGCATCACTAGCCTCACCAATCACAGTAACACAGTGACAGAAAGCTGGTTTGCACTGTACAGAGCAAACAACCTACAAAAGGTTGGTTACTTAAATCTAGCTACTTAAACTAAGTTAACTATTAATATCATCATAGCATGTTCTAATCAAGTCCCATAAAGGCCAATCTGACATTAATATTCAGTTGTAGCCAAAAAAAGCCTCTAACTAACAGAGCACACTACAAGCAACAATGTAAATATCTTCACAAGTGGAATTCTGGGTAAATTTAAAATGACATTTCAAGGCCCATGAAACTGTGAACCAGACAGCAGCAGCCTGGGAATTGAGCAATCTGGACCCGTGCCTGATCTCGGCTTGAAAAGTCTTGAGTCAGTGAACCCAACGGCCTTCGTTCCTTTAAACCAGCCATCGCCACCCACCGCCCCCCCACCTCGGTCAACGTCCATGAGCAAAATGACCCAGCACTTCTTTAGCTGCCCACCCGGGAATTTATAACACCCGGCGTCCTATACAGTTTCATGTATAAAAATAAAATCGATGCATCTGAAAGCTACTTCACCGTTATGTGCCAGGCAATGCGGGACTGCGTGTCACTCTCTGTAAAAAACGATCCTTCAAAGCCATGACGAAAACAAATTCTGAATATGATGTTGTGCGTAAGTAGACAAGTTGGACCGTTTTACGAGACGTTACAATGCGATGGGTATAAATCCAGACAAACTGAAGTGGCGTGTTGCTATTAATAAAATGAGGTAGCTGTACACCCAAACAGTCATTTCAGAACATGTTAAAAATAGCAGCAGAACACGATTATTAACCTGAGTTGATCTCAAAGCTCAGTGCTGCGTTTCAATTAAACTTGCAAAATGGCCATAACAATTAATAGTTTAAACAAAAGTAGGGTCTTGCGATGCAGTTTTTACACCCCACCCTATTGTTTTTTTCTCTTAATACATTGTATTATTTACAATGAATGCATTATACATTTTTATATAGATTAATTGTTTTGTATTAACATTAAACTGAAATCATCATGTTAGAAATTACATCACATTAGTTCTAGTGGATATTGCCACCGGTTCTTTGTTTTAACAGCAGTACGGAGGAACATATGAAATCACAGAGTCCTTCCCAGTCACAGGACTGGAGGGAATAGAGTTGGAATCACTCATACAAACATACAGCTGTCCAGCCAAGATTTTCCACCACCAGCCGCCTATCACCATTGCCCTTGAGCTGAAAGCAGACCAGAGAAATGGCTACAAAAAAAACAGCTGATAGTGGACTTATCTCCGACAACAGCTTCTGTCCAGTGTGATCCTCTCAGATTTCAGACACTGGCCGTCAAATTACCAGCACATGTCACTGGTTTCCCTACCAAGCAAAGGCGATGCATGTGAAACCATCGTGCTTGGAGCTTATAGTTTCGGACGATTCTGCATGACATCTTTGGTTATAATGCATGGAAGAGAGATGCAATGCAATGCAATGCAATGCAATGCCACCACGTTTTGCTTTAATTCGGGCATAGCTGGCGCTTTAAACGTCTATCGCACAAAGGTGATGGTTCATGGATCAACCTCTGTGGGGTCTGAGACTGTCTGGTTACCAGCCCACCTTTAACACCCCAACCTGCCATCTTTATAAGCTCGACGGACCTGACAGGAACATAAATAACCAGTTATGATCTGTCAACCAACAGATGCGTCGCAGCCCTGACATCGCCTCACCCTGAGAGCTGAACACACGGCCACGCGTTCAGACACGTTGTCATGATACTTACAATCCGCAACGCTGGAAACACTATCAGATCCGTTACCACAGCAACACACATGTAATGTTACTTATATTGTTGCATCGGCTGTTGTTTAAAGCAACCGCGGGGGTATAAAAACAGCTGACATGTACGTGAGCGCGACTGTTTAACTAGCTGAACCACATCGATCCGTCGCCGGATGGTTTAGTGTCGAATAAACCCCATCAGAGACGGTATAGATCAATCTTACCAAATGATCCGATCCTCTCTTGTGTCATTCACGCCCAATGTCCACCGGCCCCCTGCGAGGCTCTTCAGACCAGCCGGCAAAGACGCAGGTCCTGTGCGTTATTATGAAACATCACCGACATCTAGCTACGCAAATACACGCTTTGAAATAAATAACTACAACTAAACGGCACCGGCAAAGAGACGATACGCAACGCGAGGACGAAATGCCGGTTAATCTCGGGCTGGAGGGTGTTTATACTGGGGTAGGTTACCGCTCCGCAACCTGCGGACCGCTGACGCCATAAAACAGAAGCGTAGCGTTTTGTGAATACGACCAGAGCGAGGATCCTACGCGCGTGGCGCAGTCTAGTGACGTCATGACGTTTAAAGGCGTTCGCTACATGCGCCTAAATTAATATTATTAACTAACTTCTAGTTTTTTTATTTTAGCTATATTTATTATTAGGCATCGTTTACTAATATTTTAATTGCAATAATTTACATACACGATTTACAATCATGGACAATACACTATATTTAATATTTAGCGTATTTAGATTATATATACATTCTATACTTAGTAATCTGTTTGTCTAAAGAAAAGTGGTTTATTAGATGTTTTAAGACCCTGAACACAAGCATTTAGAAATTATGACTGTCACGGTCAACGTTAATCTCAATGCCGTTTGAGACCATAGATATATCTATAGTTTGAGACCATCACAGCCACATCTAGTGGTGAATTTCTGCCATTGCCGTTTTCTGTCACAACTAAGTACCACATTATATTTATTTTTTGTATAGGCAAGTTACCGTATAAATGCAATGAAGCTTTTTTTAATCATTACACTATTATGTACATTGCATTCACTAAAAGCGGTCCATACGTTATTATTGTTTTTACATGTATAAACTATACTAAATGCATCCAAACTATGAACTAACTGAACTGAAAATCTGAACTCAATATGGGATACTTGGGATACTATGGCCCTGGGATACTTTTTAAACAGTATTGCAGAAGGTCCCCTTGTTTACTGCACGTTTACTGGCTACTGTCCCTAGATTACCCATCTCCTGTATTAAATCATGATGGTTGCAATGGTTTTATTTGCACAAAAACACAACTTTGTCTACAGCACAAATACAGATCAAGACGTGTGTCCCAAATTTCCACAGGTTTGCTTTATGCCATCGTTAATCGTTTTGTAGTTTTGTAAACGAGATCAGTGTTTTTGTTATTGCTGTTGAAGAAATATGTGTTAAAACGTGTCAAACAGCAGCCAGGAACCGTGTGGGTCACGGGGGGCATCTTCACACAAACAACTGCAGACTCGTCATGACATCATTATGCACAGATTTCAATTCCTGGATGGCAGCAGAGCTCTAATTCCACTTCCACGCCGGATCTCTAAAACAAGGAAGGGGGGAGGCTGGCAAATAGACAACAACACCGGATTGAGGAAATTGACGATGGCATTCTATGTGCAAAACAAACTTGTTTAAAACTGACAGCAATGCAGCCCGGGCTGGTTAATTCACAAACACATCTAAGAAGAGCGCAGCTCCTCCCTGGTGCGCAAGAGCACAAGACCGCACACAGTTGGTTTGGAGCAGCTTTAAGTCATGCATTCGTATGCAATTGCGGTGTTTTTCTTTATAATGCTCAGAGATGCTGATGCATGGGGTGCGGGAGGGAAATATGCAGTAAACTGTCCGGAGAAATGCAACGCAGCGCTTTGCGGCTCGACGCAGCGCTGCAGGCGCACCGTGCTGGACGACTGCGGATGCTGCCAGGTCTGCGCCGCGGGACGGGGAGAACACTGTTACCGAACCGTGTCCGGGATGCACGGGGTGAAGTGCGGACCGGGACTCTTCTGTGACTTCTACAAGGATGAAGATGACTATGGAGACGAGTATGGGATCTGTAAAGGTAGCGTGTGAACATTCCCTGCATGCACCTGCTGTAGCTAAACGTGTTGGTTAAAGTGAATTTGTGGGTCTATTTTGTCATTTAGCAGATCAGTTGTTTACGATTTTGTGTTTCTAGGGAGCAAAACTTTCAGTGGTGAGAGTGAGAGAGCGCTTAAAATAACGTGAACTTATATAGAGAGGCTTTGAGAACATACAGTTATATACTGATGACATACCGTTACATACGACGCAATGATTTACTCCCATAAACACTTTGTTTATATGCAAATGTAATGGCGACTAGGTACCTGGTGAGATGTTTGAATTTTGCTGATGAAGATGATATGATGAAGATTTTTTTTTAAAAATTAACCAGCAGGTGCAAGATGTTGAGTATTTAGAGCAAAGAAACAAATGTAAGAAGTTTAGTCTTTGTTTTAGTCTTTAGTCTTCTTTAGACTTCTGTCAAGTCCCTGTAAGACCCCCAAATTGTTGCTTAATGTATTATGTAAGATCAACGTGAGATGGAAAGAACAGGCTTTGCTTTGTATAGAGTTAAACAGTCTTTACACTTCAATTACACTGATTTTCTACATACAGGTTTTACTTAATGACCTTTAAAAACATATAAAAACAATGTTAAGTTTTACTTAAATTCCTAAATTCTGCATTGTCACAAAGATTAGCCATAAAACCCACAATTGTGGCTAAACTAAATGGTTAAATTAGCCATTATTCCTGAGTGACATGTTTGTGGTTCCCTCAACAGACTGCATGTACGGAACCTACGGCGTAGAATGCAGAAAAACATGCGACTGCAAAGCAGGTGGACTATGCGACAGAGAAACGGGAGCTTGTTTGTCCTTTAAATTATTGGCTAAAATGGCCAAACTTAAATCCCAGTCCAACGAAGGTGAGTTTATTGCTACATACATGAGAAAAGATGCACATAAGGTCAAGTTAAATATTCCTTTAGAAAACAGATTTGAAAAATGTGTTATTGAATGTTGACCTATTTTGATTGCATCACAGGCAATGAATTGGGCTCGGGTGACATCAACACAGACAACAACAGCAACAGGTCGTCCGCTCGTAATTTTCTTACTCCTCGCTGACAGCAGACCTCGGATCTTCATTTAGTCAGTGTACATGTAGCATAATAAATTAAAGGACCAAACCGATATATTTTAATATGTTTTAAAGGCAGAAGGATGAGGATTGTATTGTGTTATTCTGTATATTTTACAGATATATCATACAGACATGTTATGTCTTCATTCCAAAGCGTTTCCTAATGCATGCATGATGCACTCTCACATACACGCTTATGTCATATATAACACACCCATGAACATACAAATATTATCATTAATAGCGTAAGGTCAACACACACACGCACAGAGGTAAATAATGACTGTATTACAATGCAACATGCAGCAGTGGTTATATATTCATATTTAATGTCACAAATATTCTATAGTTATATATTAGGCTAAAAGTTAAATATCAGGGTCAAAGTTCACAGATATGACATCACAAATTTGATCACATGATTCTGTATTATATCTTTTTGATGTTAAACAGTAATGCTTTCTGGAGAGTGCATTAGGGCCGAAGAGATGATTATAAGTTATGTACTGTATATTTTAATCTGTGTGATATTATGAATTTATGTTTTTGAAGGGGAAAATATTCTTACTGCTGTTTGTATGGGATTTAAATTAAAGCGACATCATTATGAGAAAAAGACACAATCTCTTGCCTTATTTTCTTTGCAGAGTTCATTTGACTCTCAACTTTTTAAACTTTTTTGCATTTGATTATTGACATGGGTTATGTAAGCTGTCAAAATGGCAGCTTGTTGTTTATTGATTTTATTTTAGAAATATATTTATTTCAAACCACCTAACCCACCAGTTAAAAATGCATTGTTGTTTATTGAATATAATTTTCACCTGTAAAAATAATTATAATAAGCAGCAAAAATGTAGAAAATAACACACACAAAAAAATCATAGGGTCATAATACCACATTAATCTTTAAAACATGTAATCTGGACATCTTACAGAAACACAGCTGTCAGAAAACACAGTTCAGTGTTTCAGTTTAACTCAAAAAAACAAAACAAATATTCAACACAATTCACATAATGTAAAACATATTTTAAGCTCAGAAACTTGCTCCAATGAAATCATTTTCTGGAAGTTTCTGTATCAAAACAGCCCACCCCCATCTCGTACTTCAACACAAACGCTCTGAAAATATCCACTGTGGTCTATAAATACCCGTCAGATCCTCACCTCGCCGAGTTCTCATATGAGACCGTTTCCCAGCATCCCACGAGTTTACTTCCTGTGTTTCCTGACACCTGTGAAAATGTCCCTTCTTCCTGTTGTTGTTGTGTCTGCCTCTGGGACAGGATTCAAAAACTGCTGGAATTTGTCAGCCTGTATACGTCACCGTGGGACGGGACAGGCTTGAATGGGAACAGCTCTCTTCCGTAACCAGACAGGTTAACCAGATTTCATCCCTGGTTTAAGCAAACTTTATCTCACAAGGAAAAACATGTTTTACTGTGAACACTCACACGCATACTTTCTCTGAACAAACTTGGTGGTTATTTAAATACACACATACACACATATATATGAAATATATATGACACTTATAAAATAAAGTGTCTGCTTCAAATAAAGTAATACAATCATTAATGATTCTACAATTTAAGCAGTGCTTAAAATGTGACTTTGATGTTAGTTATTAAAGGATGTGAAACCGTGTAAGTCACTTCCATCTTGTATTTGTACAGTCAGAAAAGTCTTCCTGTTTGTGTTTATTTTTGGAGACTCATTCATGACCAATTCTTGAGGATTTTCCTTCATTTTATGTATTGTTTCCTCAACAGGCACAGAGATTCTTTCCTCTATAAGCAAAAATGAGCTTTTGAATTAGTCACCTTTGATCCACAAGATTGGCCTTTGACTCTCATTAAAAAAAATTGTGGTTTTATTTAAATTATATATCATGAGTCAAGATATATGCTTCAAATGTTACATATTTTGGTTCAAGTCACATATTATGATACTTGAGTCAAGACGTAGAGCAGATTTATATTTCTTAAAAATGCAGAATTATATTTGAAAAAACTACCTCACTCCAAATTAAAAGTTTTTAAATGTGAAAACAGTAATTCTGAAAGAAGTTCCTTTCATTTGAAGCATCTTATGATAATTTCAATACTTTTACACAATACTCATTATTTAACAAAACATTCACCACTGTGTAGTTTACATATTTCAAAAGAAAGTGTCTGTTGCTAGGTTACCATCTAAAAGGTGCCAGTTTTAGCAACCTAGCGATCAGTCAAACTAAAGCTAATGGCTGTCTGTCCTCAAGAAAAAGGCACTCTATAGACGAATGTGATCTTTAAAAATTCATTATAAAGTTAGGAAAGTGACTAGTGTTCAGACAGGGTTATTGATAGAGTTGTGCCATTGCAATTTAGAATAAGTTAATCAAAAATTAATCTTCATTTTTGGATATATTCAGAAATTGGCAATGACACCTCACACTTCATCTGTTAGTTCTTAACATGGGCGACAATTATCAGATCAAGAAACAAACGATGGTGAGATAGAAAAATACATAGAATGAGAGAGAGAGAGAGACAGAGAGAGAGAGAGGTTTCTGATTAAACAGATCTGCTCCATGCTTCTCTCAGGCACAAATGTAGCCACTTATCATTCCCTTGAGAACCAAGAAGCAGGGAGACCTGCAGGCAAACAAAGACCTTGTTCAGAAAAACAGGAAGGAGCTGGTGAGAAATACCCTTTATCTGACTCCCTGAACACGTCAACATCGCCCTTCAGAAACAAAGGTGTACAAAGCACCTTGTAAATATGTCTAATTTACGGCAACGGACGGTGTTGATATTTACAGTAGCCGCTGCTTCAATGACAACAGGTTGTTTATTAGCCTGAACAAAGTGCATAATGCAACCCGAACAAGTGTCAGGTCGTGACCTTCGCGGAAATTGAAAGACGTCTGGGTCCTCCGTTGCAACAACAATGAATCGGATATCTAAATTTAGGAATAAACACGCAGACAAGAAATTGATTAGATGTTTGGAATTCCAAAGCCGTGAAACGCCCGGCAATAATATTCCGAAGCCGCTTTGAAGGGGGCAGCCAACTTTTCTTCACACACACTTTTCACAGACTGGATCAGTCCCAGTTGAGCACTTAACACTGTTTGTGGCATGTCATTGCTGTTCTGAAGTGTTTTGAAAGGAACCGACAAGGTGTTAAGGTGCACGTGAAATGCGTGCAGGTCCACATTCTAAAACAACTGGTAAACAATTTCCCACAATCCCCTGGTGGCACTTCTTGTATCTTTAATAATAAAAACACCTAACGTGACAAATGTGACCTTCCAAACAGCTCTCAGGTTGGCACATATAATAATATTTATCTAGCATAAATGGGGCTAATGTATTAAATGTCCTTTAATAGTGTTTGCTTGCTAAAAAATAAAGAAATTTCCACTTAAATACTTATTTAAAAGTACAATTAGACTACTGTAACAATTAGAAATATTATATTTCTTAATAATTATTCAGAACTCAAATCTTGTTTTTTCATGACAGACGCCTTTCTATGTCAAATTAGTTATATGGGTTAACTATCTTAGTTAACAGCGACAAATAATAAGCCAGAATTATTTAGCATTTGTAAATTAATGTGAACGTTTACAAACACACAATGTTTAAATGTTTGTCTTTCCCCATGTTTGGTTGTCCTAATATTATTTTATCTAAGAAAATATGAATAAAGATGTCTTAAATTAAAGTTGTGTGTCGTGTACAGAGATGTAGTCATGTAGATTTCTGTGCTGTTGGCTGTTTGCCACAGACTCACAGTCAAACAAACGCACTGAATGCTAATGCTTCTGTTCAAGGCTGTTCAATGTTCTCTGTTTGTGACAAAGAAACATCATTGGTCAGATTGTCGTATTGTTACATTTGCGTCACTATCATCACAATAACAAGCTTTTACAGTAAAATCACTCTGTACATGTCGGTGTTGATCTTTGTTGGGGTGTGTGAGAGACACAACGCAGACGTCTGATGTTGTTTTCGGCAGTGGCTGTTATCTCTCACAGGAAAGAAAATAGAATCATTTCACACAAACAGCTCATTATGTTTGAGGGGGGAGAAGCTTTCAAACAGCTCTGAGTAAAGCAGGAATCGATTTATACGTCCCTCTGCGTAGCCGACATGCCCTGAAATAGCTGCTCCACACACACAACTGTTTAACACACCATTTTACAAATGATTTAAGAATAATCACACGTGTGTGTAACATCAACTTTACAAAATTCAGTAATAACAGTTCTGTTTTAATAAACTAATGAAAGTGAAACATAAATACAGGGGACCAGTTACATCATAAAATAAATAAGCACATACATATGATATAATAAACACTGTTTTTTATCTGCATAATTATTTGTACATCAATACATTTGCATGAAGACATTTAACTTGTCAGTCTTTGGATTGCTCAAGTTTTAAACTGTCTAAATGTTACTGGATGTTTTTGTAAAAGCAGACAGAACTGAATAGACCTGCAGCACATTCTGTGCAGACTTTAAAAGACAAATAAAAGACAAATGATTTATAAAATAAGATGATCCTTCTGGCCTCTGGGGGGCACTAATGTTTAATAAATATTATTACTGACTTATCCTCTGTTTCTTGTATGAAGGTCAGGCTAAATGTGGATCTGCCGACATTATATCCACCCTCATAAATTATTAATGCTGATTAATATTTTATATAATGCAGTTATTGGTTTGTATAATGTTTCAACGTCTTGGGTGTGAGTCTTGTAGTCGAAACTTTTGGATACTTCACAGCATATTCAAAACTTTGACTAAAGCTTGTTCTGGCATGATTTTCTCCAAAAAATGTCCACATTTAACACTTACATATTAAGACATATATTTTAGGACTTCAATCACATGTCAATTTTAGCCTGAATAAAAAGTGAAAATAGTTGTCGAATATGTTTAACGTTGTGCGTCGCTTGATGTTTGCGCATGCGCGTCGCATTAAGACTCGCATTAAGTAAATCGCTTTCTGTCAATACGAGACATAAAATATACAAAATAATTGCAATTAAATATAGTTATGTATACAGTTATGTATGTATAACTGTATACATATGATATGTATAAAGACACACAACTTTCTAATGATATTGCAGATATGTGTATAGTGATGGGGAGTCGACTTCAAAAGAACCGATTCCCAAATGAATCGACTCCATAAATGAATCGACTCCTGTTGTGGACTCTGATCAACTCTTTAAACAACTTTAAACACGTGATGTTTGGTTGACTTTTAAAACTGTACTGTGTTGTACTAATAAAGTAAACCTGTGTGGTTCACATGTCCATGCAGATGCCGGGGTAAGTTTTGAGACAAGATGATGTGGGAATTGGCAGCTCAAATTCAAGAGTGTTTTTCAGCTTGTTGATGTTAAATATTTGAGTTATAGTTGTGTTTGTGTCTTCCTGACTTCTTATCCATGTTGAACTTGGATTTCAACATGGCAACTTATTTAAATATGTTTTTAGTTGCAATGAGTGAGAAATGAGTAGAGGATGTATCGCAACATAAGAATCACAATATTTGTATAGTACGGCCCTATTATTGATAACATGTCATATTGCCCTGCTGATTTCCTCATATATTGAGACTTTAATATATAGTTAAAGAGACAAAATCTGTTGTCAGGTTTGCCTGTCAGGGCAAACATGAGCTCGGTAACGGAGGAATATGTCAACATTGAAACTATCACCAAACAAGCAAATTCCTCTCTGCTCCCAGCTTGGGTAAACATGGAGGATTGATGCTTCATTCAGCAGGAACAAACATCCCACAAGGTCTTGAGTGTGAGCCATCTTTGCCTTACTGTTCCTTTAAACAAGCTTTAAGGTTTTGTGATGACCCCCAGTTTGACCTGACTGTGACCCACCAGTGAGGTTACAGCCCTGGGACTCTGAGTCTGTGAGAAACATTGGATGTATTTACATACAGACACGCACATACAGGAAACATTTGCACATGGGGATAGTGACAGTAATGTTTACAGATGCAACAGATGTTTATGGGCTAAAAAAACAAACTCGCACTCTCACCAGTTGGACATTATGACCGTTGACGTGTTTTTCTTTCCCTTTGAATTTGTGTGTGTGTGTGTGTACTGTATGAAAACATGTATGGGTAACCCTGCAGTCAAATACCTTGAATTCTGCTTTACAACTTAGATAGATTGTTGTTGGTTCATGTTGCAAAAGTTAGTCTGATTCTCCTAACTGTTTTACCAACCAGTAGTACTAGATAGCCTGCTAGCACGGACTAGCTAGCATGGAGGTACCATGTTACATTTTAAACCTGATTTGGATATCATATCAATAAATTAAATGCAGTCCTATTAAAAACTTAGCACAAATTGATTTAAGTGTTCACACTCAATTCAAATTCAAATCTGAATTATATGCATATCTGTATCCTGCTTCAGTTTGGAATGTGCACAGCTCAGCTGCCAGTCTTTCATGCCTGACTGATCTGGTTTATTATTTTAGCATTCAATTACAAAGACACATGCCCTGAATAAACATGCCATGCGTTTGCCTGCCCTCCCTCCATCCTGTCACAAACACAGGGAGGTGATTAAATCTGACCAACTGTTCTGGACGCCTCACCCTTCTCAATTAACTTACCCTGAAACAGCCTTTCACTGCAGCACTGTATATGCTCTTTTTATAGGTCTAGTGTGCTGTATAAATATACTGCACACTTAGTGTAGTGGACAGAAGTTTCCCGTGGGGCATCATTATGGGCTTGAAGGGAGAACAAACTTGTTAATGTCTTGACTGATGAATTCAAAGGGCTTTTAAAGCCTTTGGTCCACTTACTTGGTTTTCATGAGCCACTATTTAGAGGTACATTCATCATTGTGTGAGTGTTATAGATTCTGGGTGGTTGCTAGGGTGTTTCTAAGGATGTTCTGTACAGTTGCTGGTTGGTTTCATAGGTAAAATGCTTACCACCATGATAGTCTGGGCTCCAGATATCGCAACAACGTTCTCAGAATGTTTGTTGGCTAATGTTCTCACAATGTTCTCTCAAAGTTATTAAAAACATTGCAGTAACATTAGTTGAACATTTTTTAATGTTATATGTGTGCAAACGGTACTCTTAGAAAGGTGAACGTTTTAAAACATTACAGGATTTTGCAGAATGAAATATTATTCTGAAAAAATAATGTTTTTAATATTTGTTCCTTAATGTATTATATTATGAGTGATGCTTACTGTAGCTTTGCATAATGCATTATTTGAATAATCTGTGAAATTAGCGTATAATAGTCAAGGTTTATTTACACATCAATATCATTATTTTCTTCAACACTAGAGGGCACCAGAGAGTCTATTCCTCATAAACTAGGGATGTAATGGGCACATTAATCAATGCATACAAATTGGGTTCAAAGTATAATGAACCTTTGTGCCAGAAAAGCACAAAAATTCCAAACTTTTCCAGACTTTCCAGTTGTTGGATTGAAAAGGCGGGTCACCACGGCAACAGTGTGATGTTCCCAGTAAGTGCTGTGACCTCTGTCTCTCCTTGTGCATTGTGGGAAATAGAATATCAACAGCTGTTGCACAGTGGGTGACCAATGCGCCGCATCTAGCATGACTGCCCAGCAAAACCATGGTGATTAATTATGACACAGGCTTCTGTAAGCTATTGACTGGACTAGTCTAATGTAACAGGGCGTATTTCTATACGGATATGGGGAGAGTTATCACTCCTGACAGAAATTATACTGATAAAAATGTTTGTGCTGTTGATTACATCTACAGTAAAGGTTGAAATAGCTTTACTGAAACGTAAAGCCTGAAATAAGTTCTAACTAATTTTGCAAGTGTTTAATGTTGTTTAATGTTAATAGCCAATAAAACGTGAGTGTGATCATTGTAAGCAGATGTTTAGGTGGGTAGATTAGGGCGCTCTGAGCTTGCAATACAAACAGCGGATTTATCTAGCCCACAAGTGCATGTTAAGCTGTTTTCTGCATGCTGTTTTAGTGACTGGAGAATAAATGCAGTGTTTCAGACAGTCATGGCCCTAATTAGTCGTTGTTTTGCTCTAACTAAACAGCACAATCTATAGTTTAGTTTAAGTGAACGACAAACACAGACAGTCTAAGACCATTACGTAAGGAACTCCGCTTTAATGGGTAAATAAGGGTTTGTGCATGTGTGTGTGTGTGTGTGTGTTATATGAGAAATATACTCATATCCATATTCAAATTTAAATGAAACTTTATTTAATGTGAAATCATGTGTGTAGTTGATTTGAAAAGAAAGCAAGCATTACACTTTCAAAATGGAAACCTGAAACATTTCTCTGGTTTATGAAGTTCAGGGCAATTAAAACTGGATTGTTTCTGTATCTGTGTTTTAGGAACACACAGTTCTTCTAAGCAGTTGATGGGCCAAGACAGTCTGAAACGTTGGGTTCAATACATCACCAGCCATCAGTTTGGAAGCTGTGAAAGAACTCAATAAGTCACACCAGCAGTAATAAAGTCTGGAAAAACAGCCATCAACCAGCCCCCCTCACTCTCACACATGCACACACACACACACACACACACACACCTCGCTCCTGCTCATTGACTCCTTCAACTTGTGCTGTAATACCACTGCAAGTACCGCAGAGGCTACAATACGATTTTTTAAAATCACAGTGAATAGAAAAGCAGCCGTATAAACAAGACGCTTATTCACAGGTGGAGAGTGTTTCTGTAATTTTGTTTTTTCTGTAATGTTTTATATAGTAAAAAAACAAATCAAGTGAAACTGACAAATATAAGCTCACCCTCATGTTTCCTTCAATCGTACGTGAATGTCTGGCCGGCATGTTTTATTTAAAGCTAATCCTGTTCCTTACACAATGCTAAGCTTGCTTTGACTCAATCATTTGTAGACACTATTTTCCCACCTTGGATTATGGCATCGCTTCCATAAGTTTTCTTCTTCTATGGTTTTGTGGAGCCACATCCAGTCTGCCATGTTGTGTTTGATGGTTTTGATAAGGATTCTGGGAATGTGAGATCTCTGAACTATGACTAGATGACACAGGTCTAAGAATCAAGCCTCAATTCAGGTTGAATACTGAAGAGTTTCATTTAGTCAAAATATGGTAGGTAGTTGTTTTCAGTTTTTCAGAGTTTAAATTGAGTCTGGTTCAGTCAAAATACTCCACAATCTGATTCAGCCAAATTCTTTTTACAAAAGTACAAAAGTCTTTTGAAATCTGTGAGGCTCAGTATGTATAGAGCTGAGGTGTGTGTGTGTGTGTGTGTGTGTGTGTGTAAATAACATTTTTTGTTGTGAAGATTAGGGTTAGGGTTGGTTATAGTGTGTGTAACTAACTGTGCATGAAAACACTTGAAGTCTATGGCTGTGTCTTCATTTATATGTATTCTAAATGTGATGTGACTGTCTCTGAGAACAGACTGTAGGGACAAATACAACACAACATGTAGAGGTTTAAAGAAACATTGTGTTCTATAAGGAAACTTTAGAACTCAGTCAGAATTGGATGAAAAGGTTATTTAAAGGTTTTTGTCTAATTTGAGTACAGGTCAGATAGATTTTTGTATATGGCCATGTGAGCAATACCTTGTAGTCAGAAAAAAATATGTATGTGTGCATTGATAGAGAACAGGGAAAGAGGGTGTGTGTGTGTGTGTGGAATCTGAAACCAAGCACGAAGTGTGTGGATCGCTGTCTCTCTCTCTCTCTCTCTCTCTCTCTCTCAGTTCTCCTGCGGTCTCTTCCCTCTGTATGTGTGTGTGTGAGAGAGAGAGCTGCATTATCTCGGCAAGGCTCATGTAGTATGTGTGGTGTAAGGTCTCTCTGAAGAGTGTGGCTTTGTGAGCAGTCACCGGTTCGAGTTTGTCTGGTCTGTGTGTCTAGTAGCTGAGCTGAAAGCCCCCCAGTGGAGCTCCTAAAAGCGGAGAGAGAGGCTGTCATTTCCCCCAGGGACCACCGCATGCAGATGGTGTGAGCAGTCAGGGGAAAAGTTTATGACAGTTTTGTATTCCGTTCACAGTCTTCCATGGATCTCTGTGATTTGATGGATACAGCAACACTTTTTGCCGGGCTAATGCACTCTTGTTGGACAGAGTCACGTTCTGGACTGAATGTGGAATCTGCACTCTCAGTGTAAACCTTAAACTGGATTGTTTTGGTTGTTCCAAGGTTTTATTTTGGACATTTCCTGGATAGCAGTTTTAAAGGTAAACCGGTGTAAGGTGTTCAGTCATTTGTGTTGTGTTTGTTCATGAGAAGTTGGCTGTGTGTGTGTGTAGGTGCCTGTCATTGTGTGACAGTGTGTGTGTGGTTTTTTGTGTTTATTTTGTCATCATTTTAAACTGGCATGAATAGTCACAGCCACTAACCACATAATAAACTAGAATCTGTGTGTGTGTGTGTGTGTGTGTGTGTGTGTGTGTGGTGTGTGTAGCTGCCGTACTGTCGTCTCATTAGCCACTTAATTATTTGTCTCTATCTGAGGTAAACACAGAACATTGCGGCTGCCCAGTGACATCACAAGTCACCGTTTAACTTCATGACTCTGGTTTTATATTAATTTGACAGTCATTCATGTAGCTTGATATGTATACAAACTCTCCTCTGACTGTCATAGACTTGCTTTACTGCTTAACAAAACATCTCCTCTAAGCGTCAATCTTCTACAGCTGTGTTTGACACGATCTGGGAATTTGCAGAAGCGTTTCAGTTGATTTGTCAGAGAGGTGTTAAAATAGCACAGATGTTCCTCTTTCCTATTCAGGCGTGGAGAGTCTGTTTGTTAAAACACTTGTGGGCATCTGGAGTAAAATGTTGTTATGATGGTAACATCTCAGGTGACATCTCAGGGGGGTTAGATTATAAAACTGTCTCATTTGTTACGCACTTTTGATAAGACTTTAATAATTTGATCCCCTATGAATGACTTTAACCCCAAACAAATTTACAATAGTTTGAGATTGTGAGATTACTAGCATCTATTTCTTTTACAAAAACATTGACAGTTAAGCAAAGGTCTTCAGTTCCTCTCAATTCCATCTCAGTGCTCTCTGGGAGAAACAACTGAGACGTTTGAGATATCTCTTGTCTGATATGTATCTGTGTGTGCTTGTTAACGTGGCTGTGATTGATTTAATTCAGTGCTTCAGAATGAAATGGGTTGTTAGGTCTGAAGCAGTCTCGGGTTTGTTAAATTAGGAGTGTGGGAGAAAGAGAGAGATGGAGATGCAGATTAAAACCATTGAAAGGTGGAAGCAGGAATGAACAACAGTCTGTCAGCGCAGTGACACTGTGTAGGAGCGATGATATCGGATGGAGAAGGAACACGCAGTCTGAGGGGATGTTGTGTCCTGGGCTCTGCATGTGTGTGACTGTGTGTCAATGTGGCGTTTTGAGCTAAAGTTCAGAAGACTTTATGAAGTTATTTTTACACAGGTTTTTCCCTCTGTAAAAATCACCACAGATGTTTCTTCTAAAAATTCTAAAAAGGGGAAATGTGCCATTTTTCTGCACAGAAGGGCTTTAAATGCCAGACACGAGACCATAAAACCCTCAGTTACCCAACGCTGTGACCGTGTTTGTCTCAGCTGTGGCGGGGGCTATAGCTCAAGCAGAAGTCTATGATATTGACTGTTTGTATTGTATTAACTATTTTCTTAATTTATCTGCAACTTTGACATCAGGTTCCCTGCGGTCGACGGCTGTGTCCAATGCCAGGCACTTCTGTTGAAATTTCCCCTAATGAGTCAGAGTATCATGCGTCTACATGTGGTTTTACACAGATGTAAGATTATACAGGCAACTTCCTATGGCAAGGTTTGCAGTAAAACCTCATTAACATGCAAGTTGCTGTACTTTATCATATTTCTCTACATTTATAGATATCGAAAAATATCCTGTTTTGCTAACAGGCTCAAGTAGAGATAAAGCTACTGTTTTCTATAGGATAAAAGTTCTATAGAAAAGGACTAGCGGTATCAAGCTCCACAGAGCTAAAAGCACAAAGCCATTAATACAGTAAATATTTGTCTACTTTTACGGTGCTGCTTTGCCAAAATAAAAAGATAGTGAGGTTTTAAAATTAAGTTAAATAAATTCCTGTTTTTTGTAAATGTAAAACGACAAACTCTAATTTCATCTCTTTTTTTAAACAGCCATAGAAACAATTGCGAAACAACGTAGATGCCAAAGTTAGCACAGAAATGGGAAATGGAACTGTTTCCAATTCTGCCGTTTTGAAACATGTCTTCTGATGTCACAAAGAGGTGAGAGGAACGTGTACATCCTTATGACATCATAATCACTTGAGCAGCATGATTCACGCCCTATTAGCCAGTGTGTGGCCTTCAGCGCTAGCAGACAGCGCTAGCTGTCAGGAGCCGCAGACCAACAGCTGTTGTTCAGACAGACGGACAGATGGCAGGAGTCGTGCCTCAGACATGCTAGTTTTAGATCACACACACACTGACACACACACAAACACACACGTTTACTTATCTTTATTTTGAGACATTCCATAGTCTTATATTGTTTTCATACACAGCTAGTTATAGACAATGTAACCTAATCCACACTGTAACCTTCCTTGGCTTTAGTCTAGTTTTAGGGTATAAATTTGTCCCCCTGTTATTTGAAAAAACACCCACCCACCCATTCGCACCCAAATAGACACACACACTTTCCCTTAGGCATAATGATTTTTACCCTGACCTAATGCATTCTGGGATTGCCTGGCAAATGCAAAGGATATACACAATGGCAAAATGATGTATATTTAAGGACTATATATAATGCTGCCTACTGTTCTGTTTAAAGCAGTCTTTCAGTCACACCTATATTACCCATAATACATAAAAATATTGCTTAGGTGGGCAGCTCTCCTGCTGTAGGAGCAAAATAGATGAGCTGGAGAAAGTGGTGGGGAACAAATATTCCCTTTCACAGCAGTAAAAGAGGCAAACAAAGCCATGTCAAACACTGAGGCCTGTTCTGTGTGCACAGGCCTGTTACCTTCTCATGTAGAGAGCAAACATGCAAGGATAGCACTAGCACTAGACCAGATGCTACACTGAGCTAACAGGTCCTGAAGAGACTTCTCACAATTAAACGTTTAGTGTATTTTTAATAATCTGTTGTTAGGCAATTCTTTTTTTGTTGTATTTGTTTGTCATTTTAGAGTTCCTATAGGCGGTACAAATCCAATAAAGAAAATGGCTCAAGGGAAAATTTAGTTCTCTGGGGGTCAACCTGGGTTCTGTAATTTGGTTCCTAGAACTACCCGGTGAAAATATGGCATTGAACTTTCTTATGAAAGTGACCTTTTGATTTATGAAATTGAAACTTTAATGAAATGTTCTTACAACCGAAATTTGCTGACAGGGTTTTCATTTTTGGTTGCAGTGTCCCTTTAATGCTGAACTTCTCGAAGAAAACTAGGCCCGTCCAAACTGTTTCAGTGTCCAAAAGTCCTGTCAAGTAACCCACTAAACGTGATTGAGGTGTCTGTTACAGAAGACTACAAGTGATGTTTTCCTCTGTTCCGTGCCAGTGAGCGCTAGCCAAACATTGTCATAAACGTCACAGTTTCAATTAGACATTAAACCAGACCTGAGCAGAATGTTCAAATAATGTAAATCCTTTCAGATTGTTCTGGATCGATGTTGGCAGAAATCCACACTCACACACAAAATTTCTGCCCTCTGTAATGAAATCAAGTGACTTTAAAAGCGTCTGCCAAACTGATCGAATCAGCCAACAGACCAAAAAGCCATTGTTTACTTGTTCTAAATGGATAACTCATACAGCTTATTCTGTCTGTGAGATTGATCTAGAATGATTAATTAAGTGTGTGTGTGTGTGTGTGTGTGTGTGTGTGTGTGCGTGTGTGTGTGCGTGTGTTGGCTGAAAAACCTGCAGAGAATGACTGGTTCTGCATGTTAATGTTAGAGTTACAGAGAAACTTTCACAGTCACTCAGCAGGTTTTACACAGAACTGTGAAGAACAGCTTTTACTCATCAGCACAGGTTAAACTAAACTAGTCTCCCAGTCGCAGAACTGAATTGAATAGTCTGAGTTTTTATCCAACCCATCTTATCTAGAGCCATGTATTATTTTTATAAATGTATTGCAAACGTGGCAATAAGGATTTTACTTGTATTTACAGTGGAAATTATTACAGATAAGACTGTGTAAGATATTCATTGTAGTTTTTACATGAGTACAGTCATTGTATTTCAGTCAGAGTTTACAGACATCCTACAGATTCCTGCAATCGCCAAAGACATTTCTATAGACTATGCATGTATGCATGTTACTGGACATTGTTTTCATATTCCCACAATGCACACACACACACACACACACACACACACACACAAGGTCAAAGAGTGTGAGAAAATCAGCGTAGGAATTCAGAAATGTGGTATGCAAATAAATAAATAAACAGCTGCAGTTTGTATTTTAAACATAACAGACCAGACATCTTCTGGACAGGAAGTGGTATCACTGTAAAACATGTTAGCAACCCAGTTTCATCTCATATTAGCCTAATTATGTCATTTACATATTTCATGAATATTCATGCATTCTGTAATATTGAGCTGACTGTTTTATACGTTTTAAAAATCAGCTGTAATAATGCATTTCTGTTCAGCAGAGCGCAGTGCATAATTCATAAACCCCATCAATGAGCTCCTTTATGGCAGACAGAGTGACTGCGCAGACATGCATGCGTCTTCATCATTAGAAGACCTCTTATTCACCCCCTCCCTCCACACACACACACACACACACACACACATGCACAAAGCTCATCTTGGCACCTCTGTGATTAGCCTGCTAGCCCATTAGCCTCATCAATTTTCTGCTATTATAATTTTCATCTCAATCGTCTCTTTTTGTCCAGGAGTCTCGCCAACAGTTCTGGGTGGGTCTTTTGATGATTTACCTAAATTGTATAAAGGAAAATTACACAAAGCAAAATTTGAGCACAGTCCCAACAAGAGACACATTCAGTTTCATTATTAGCTGAAATACTCAAACAAAAAGCAGCTGTGTCAGTTTTTCCACTTAGTTTTTCATCAGGTTTCTTTGGTGCAAATCAAAATAAGGAAAAGAAACTAGATTTGCACTTTCTAAGTTAATGTGAGTGGTGTTTTCCTTTACTAAACTCTACACTAAACTGGTGGTTTCCAGGGTGTTGCTAAGATGTTCTGAAGTAGATATATCTTCACTCAATCAAAAGTAGAATGTAGATATGGCTCAAGTCGTTCTTTAAATGTAAGTTTATGGCTTTTTTAACCTGGTTTGTCTGACAAGAAAAGCAATAAAATGTCCCAACATGCCACATGATCCGAGATATCATTCACGGCTTGTGTGATGCTTCCGGAATTCTGTGATGGAATCTCTGTGTTTGGTGCGGTGAGGGTCTGCGTTTGATGTTCACAGCATCTCAGTCTCAGCTGTTCTTCACGTTATAGATGGGAATCTTGTGACGCCACACATCAGCATTCATATATCACATATATCACACACACACAGACACGTTAGATATGCTTTGTGGACACGTTAAAAATAGTTATTTCAAATTTACATACGGTGCACAATATGTAATACACACAATAAACATAATGAGGAATGTGATAGTATGTTATTCTAAACATACGCACAAAAAAGGAGAGGTTGTGTGTGCGTTTGTGTGTGTGTTTGGGTGTGTGTGTGTGTTGGAGTCAAGTTATCAGATTGCTCTGGTATTGATTAAGGCTGCAGCTATTGGTGTGTGTGTGTGTGTGTGTGTGTGTGTGTGTGTGTTTACTTAACCATATATTGGGGACAAATTTGTGTGTGATGGCAGTACATGAGAGCATTGGCAGGGTCTCTGTACACACTGCAGTCGTGCACTTGCTAAGCAGATGACAGTTGTTGAGCTGCATGCTAACGCAACACATCTGGAGCTCATCTGAGCTCATGCACACACACACAGTCACCTCAGTGCTTATGACAGCGTGGCAGTTTGACTTTTTTACTATAAATTGCTTTTTTCCACCAAACAATGACAATTTAACGTACTATTGAGCACTGCATATAGCTTTAATAGTGCATAAAAATGACTTTCTTTACATAAAGACTTACAATTATCCCCAATTACTGCAAATGACCATAAGTGGTGCTGTGTTTTACTTAGGTTTAAAGCAAGAGCAATATACCAGATCAGAGCTTGAATATAACAAAATGGTTTTACAATTACAATTATATGTCATAACTCACTCATTAAATGCATTATTTTAACATTCCTGGACTTACTGCTGTGGTGTACAATTTGTGGCTTTGTTTTGTTTCTATATTTAAGTAAAATAGTGTTGGTAATATTTTTCCAGAAATATTATGCGCCTCTGATACGGTTTTCCTTTTTTGTGATCATCCCTCATATTTTTTAAGCAATCTACGTTTTTCACACTGCATGTATTATTTCCACACAGAAATACGTAAATACGACAGACTTCGGAAACGAACTGCGTGTCGCCAGCGAACGCGTGTGTTATGTTGACATTAAGCTCAGTTTCCGATAAACACGGGGCTAAATAAGTTCAGAAAAAGAGAACCAGGAGAGAAAAGTGTGTGTGTGTCGCGGTTTGAACAGTTTTTGGGTCTCTGGTGCTGGCAGCCGTAGAAAAAAACATTGTCTGTGTTCTTTTCCGAAGCCTGTGGAGAAAATGAAATGCAGGGGCGGTATTTTGAAATCCTGTCTGTGGCTCGACGTGTTCTGACTTTGCTCGTGTCTGAATGGTTAATGAGGCCGTCGTGAGACAAAAGAAGGAGAAAAATAAGCCGTGACCTCTAAATGTGACAGGAACACGAGGATTACTGGACTGTGTTAACTTTATCCTCTGTATGGGAGCGTAGCAGATGTCTTGTTTACCTCAAAATCGCACAGTAAATCCTGTGGTAATCTACTCAGGGTCATGAATGATAATGGGGATAAAGATTAGGCTTCAAAATCTGAGGGTTTCCAGTGAGATATGATTTGGCTTTGTTTTAAACCCGCCTTGCTGTTTAGTATACAGGTAGCTAAGATTTAAAGGGATGTTGATCCCTTTACAGAATTTGACAGAATTTGGAGTCACAAAGGAACCAGATTTCACAGGCTAAGGTGACGTTCTGCTTTAAGATGGTCTCCAGGCCTGGTCAGAGGTCTTTATTTTGGTGATTAAATATTGGAGTTTGGGCAATCAAAACAACGGACTACCTTAACTGTTTTAAAACATTTAACTAACACTTCTCTCAACATTTTACTCATGGCTTGCCCCGGTGCATTATGGGATTGCAATACTGGACTGAAAATGCTGGCATAGAAAAGCCTTCGTGCTTTTGTGTGTAACACACAAAAGATGTTTTTACCTACAAAATCTTATGAGCTCTGAGGTTGTGTGGAGGAAAAATGGCTATTGTGAAGAAGTTTAATTCATCTTTTGAGTTATTAGTGTTTGTTAAACAGTGAGACACCAGGTGCGAGTGAACAGGACTCAGAGAATCAATGTGAGAAACAACAGAAACAACACTAACACACTCCACACACACAACACACCTGATGCGCTGAGACAGCACACAGAGAATCTACAGCAACAGCTGACAGCTTTAAATGGACATACTTAAGTGCCTTATGTTGGATGGACACACACTTCTTATTGTAACTGTAAAATAACTTATAAAATAACCTAAAAAATAACAACGATTTTCTGTTTTAATTGTTCCTGCACTGGGTTCCCTGACTGTATGTGTTGCACTATTTTAATCTTTAAACCAGAATGTTATTGTGGGAATGTTTTGTAGACTTATGAAAAGGCAGATTTTAGTCCAGTGGAAAACGCCATCTGTTTTTTCTTTGAGGGGGCGATAAAGAAAGAGAGAGAAAGAAAGAGAGAGATTCTTTTTGCAAATCGTCCCCTGTTGGCCACTTCCTCTCTGTTGACCTCAGATCTGCTGAGATGTTTATTTGCACCTCCACCACAGTTTTATAAAATACTTTTGTGGTGACTGTGGAAGTTAATGTTATAATGTCTGCAAACACGTTAATCTCACGTTCACACACACACACATACACTGTATATTAAATAAAAAAAGAGGCCTCTCGTACCTTATTATATTGTGAATGTAGTCACTGTTAAAGGAAATGCTTTCGCATGATGAAGTTCCTTCAGCTGTGACCATATTTATCATAATACAGCAGTTTTGAGTTTTATTGCTGACGATGGCATGAAGTTTTTGTCAGTTCATTGCTTGTGACTTTGACCTTTTACAGTGTAACATTGTGCTGATTACTGTAATAACTTAAAGAAATTACTAATGCAGCAACTGTGTGCATTGAGCAACAGTTGATTTACGTGTGTGTGTGTGTGTGTGTGTGTGTGTGTGTGTGTGTGTGTGTGTGTGTGTTGTTTTTCGTTATGATTGTATAAAGGTTTTGTGAGGGTTAGGATGAGGTTTGTAATATACAGTTTTGGGATAGAATATACAGTTTGTACAGTATAAATATAATTGTTTTTGGAAAGTCCCAACAAAGCATGTGTGTGACTTTTCCCTCAAAATTCAATTTTCCCACTATTCCACATCCTGTTTCCTTCTGTGCATTAAAAGATATGTTTGACGTCCCAAAATGTATTTGCTGCATATGGCATATTTTTTCACACATTCTTTCATTTGTTCAGGAACTTTTGGTTTGGTCATGGAAGAGCAGGCTGGCAGTACCGGCAGCAGCCCTCAACACGGCCGCGGGTCATCCAGACAGGATGTTCTTCGCTCCGGTTGGCTCCGGAAGCAAGGAGGCTTTGTGAAGACCTGGCACACGCGCTGGTTCGTCCTCCGAGGAGACCAACTGTACTATTACAAGGATGAAGATGAGACCAAGCCACTGGTGAGTTTCTCCATAAAGGTTTAAAAAAATAAATTCCTAAAAATATTTGGATTGCTTTTAAATCTTGTATTTTATCGGTATTTTCCCATGGAAATCAAACCCCAGACCTTGGCTAGGCTAGTAATGCTACGCTCCACCAGTTGAGCTACAGGAACATATTGTTGTAAATAATCTAGTGATCATTCTGGCGTGAATCATGTAACATTATGATCTTTTAAAATGTGCTATTCTTGTGTATCTGTAATAATTCTGCTCAAATAAACTGTGTTACAGAAAAGACTGGCAAAATTATTTAGCAAAATCACTTAAGGGTGTGAATACGATGATATCATTGTCGTTTTTGAGCAGAAAGCGTTTGATGTTTTGTGACTTTACACGCAAACTCGCCCACAGATGTTCACGTTGTTTACGCTCTACGCATTGTGTGCGTTTTAAGCCGCCGCTAAGCCTTCAACAAGACATCAGAGGCCACACACATTTACAACTCACTCTAAGTTCACGTCTCCTGCCAAAGACCCAAACAAGAGAGGTGAGGACAGCGTGACCTGCTTTTCACCTCTCTACAGTCTCTACTGACTGATGACCTGCCACGGTTCCTTATCCAGCTATTGAGGTTTTTCTCCTCAGGGTTGTGCAGCTGGTCTGAAGAAGGTGGACAAAAGTGTTTACGGTGGAAGAATCTAAGAAGCCGCAGCCCTTATAACGGCCTCGTACTTCCACAAAAGGGATGTTAAAATTTCAGCCTACAGGAACATTAAAGGTTTATTATGTTCGTGTTCTTTGAGGTTCTGTGTTCAAGTTAAATTTTGATGTTTTATGTACTGCTAGAGTTCTTCGATATCATGTATCATAGAAAGGCTGTAACTCAGTTTGGTGTTTCATTGACAAAGATATCAAAGGACACTGAATATGCCCTTTAAAGCAAAGACGAAACTTTGATGTTTTTTAAAAGCCAGGGTGACATATTTGTAGGTTGTTAAAATACTTCGAGATATGAGAGACGTCTTATAAATAAAGTAAAGCCTTGGGTTAAATTATTATTCTTAAAACCATCTGCTGAACATGTACCTCATAGCATTTTTACCTCACACATGAGGTAAAAACCATTAAGGAGTCGAATGAGGTCAGGCATGTTTCACCATGACAAAGCATGTCATGCAATAAGGCAAATCAAACCCAAAGAGAGGCTGCAAATTCATAACACCACCATGACCCAGTAACATCAGAGCCGATGCAAAACTCATGCGCTTTAATTGACTTTTTCCAGAGACTCTATGAGTCTAAATGGAAAGGCAAACATGAGTCACAGTGTTATGACAGGACTTTTGTTGACACAATAACCAGACCTTTAAACATAAGTGATTTTTTCTGTGCATATTGTTTAATCATTGGCCTAAACTGTTCCATATGAGCAGTGTGCTGATCTCCTGAACGGCTTGTCGTGCCGCGCACCGAAACAGCTACAGGAGAAACTGCATTAAAAGAGAAGATTCGAATCATGTTTTGACTGATGGAGTTAAAACATAATCTGTTATGTGCTCAGCACCCAGCTAATGAGAAACAGGCAGTTGTTCACTGTTCAGAAAGCAGGGCTTTCTCAGGTTCCTGTAACTAGGCAGCCATCGCTTGGCATTTACAGTCAGACATACGGTAGAACAGCAACAGGATGGATCGATTCGTTTTAAGGGGATTGCTTTCGTTTTTAGATTTGTGATATTATAGCGAAACGTTTTTCTAGCGGTTGTTTAAAAGTCTCATACCTGCATCATTTATAAAATATGGTGTATGTTTACATTTATAATTTTAAACCTGATATGCTAGCTTGGTTTATTCTCTCTCTCTCTCTCTCTCTCTCTCTCTCTCTCTCTCTCTATATATATATATATATATATATATGAATATATATGTGTGCATAAATGAATGACACATGGAGCACCAACCATAAATAAGAACTAATAAATATTACAATGCAATTTAACTGTAGATGTTACAAGCCACTGTATATAGTTATAATTTATTCATTTGATTTATATTCATTCATCTGTCAGACACTTATAGTGTATTCAAGGCACACATTTGATCAGTGCTTGTGTTCCCTCGGTATCAAACCCACAGCCTTTGCATTGCTCACCCATTACTCCAGTTGAGCTACAGGAACACCTGTTTAGTCAGCCAGATTCTATAATTAAATGTGATGTTTTCTGGTGGCTCACAGGAAGCGTTTCCACTTTAGTGTTGCTTATTGACAGAGCCAGAACGCTAACAGGGAAATGTTCCTGTCTCACAGTGTTCAAAGCCTCTGAGTCATTTGACAGATTTGCTAAAGTTGGGACACCTTTTGATCCTTGATAAACGCTGTCATTTTCCTCAAGTCTGTGCGAGCTGTTTACCTGAGAAAAGTTTGTAAAAGACCAACAGGTTTGACTCATATCACCTCAGCTAACTTCTTCAACAGATACACAAGCTAAGAGCGAGACTTTCCAAGATATCTAGAAAAAAAGACACCAAGGGGTTGAACGTTTCTTAGATCAATCTGCCTTCCCATGATGCACCACTGTTTGACACACAGACACAATAGAAAATGCAGCAAACATGCCTTTTGGCATATGTCAGCACATTTTACACATCTAACCCTCAAAACATGACACTGAACAACAGCAAAAAATATCATTAACAGGGTTTTAAATATTCATATTACACTTGTCAAGGTGTGTGTGTGTGTGTGTGTTTGCGTCTCTGTGTGTGTGTGTTCAGGTTTGGCTATACTTGTAAATGTTGATTTAAATTTAGTGGTAGATTTAAATCTGAATCTACTGTCCATAGTTTTGTGGAGTTTAGAGACTTAGATGTATGGATTGGTTTAATGGATTGAAAATAATATTTAAAAGTCAAATATATTAAAATAATAAAAAGTCAAAGTTTCAGAAAAGTCAGTCAGGAATGTGTTAAAGGAGCAAGACCAGCATAGAAAGAAAGAACAAGCGCTTACCCACAATGCATCTGTTGTTTCGTTGGCTGCTGTTTTATGAATGAGATCCCTTATAGACTCTAAAACATGGAATATTATGGATGCTGCCAGGGAATTAACTTCCCAGTGATGGAAACGAAACAAGACGTAGTGTTAATGTGTTCTTTAAATGTTTACTTATTACAACAGTACCACCGTGAAATATCTTTGGTTAACAATCCTGCTCCACATGTCCATGTATTAAACATCAAATGCGTTATGACGCATTTAACAGCAATTTGTGTTTGGTGGGGACCGATAAATTATTCCTGGAAGGTTGTTTTTGTAAAACATTGGTCTGGAAACTGGCTGTTTTGTTTCTGTACCTTTAAGGCGTCATAATCTCTCCAACATAATTGTTTGTAGCATACAGTCTGCGTCATATATGGTCTGAGTTCAATTGACCCCATTTAATTGGTTTTATAATCACACAAACCTTTGGTCTGAGCGTCTTTGCAAATGACCAGCAAGCCAAATGTAGACACATTAATTCCAGCCGTTCACCAATAATGTTCCGTTTGGTTCTGTGATACAAACAAACAGGTGAGTTTGTTTTTACAGATGGAAATCTTGTAAGTAGAGCAGACGAAAACATCCGTTTGTACTGTTTGTACAGACCTGAACTGAAAAGACAGACAGCATGAAAAGTCATAGTTGCATAAAAAAGTCACACACGCGTTCAGGGCCAAGAAAACTGTCAGAATTAATCTTAAAATTCATGAATTTGATGTTAAGAAGTGAAGTGTAATTAAGACTTCCCAGAATGCAACACAGGAAGTGATGAAGCACTGTCATTAAAGTGGCTATTAATTAGCATCTTCATTCAAAGCGATGGCTCCATTAGTTCTCTGCCTCATTAGCATAATCTCTGCCTTTCATTTGGGTGCACGGGTGTCTGTTCCTTAATGTTAATGTTACACAAAGAGACATGGCCAGTGATTCTACACACACACACACACACACACACACACACACACTGAAAGTATCATATTCTTGCACAATGAAGCTTCTTTGCCACGTAGCATTGAATTTATTTAACTTGGAATAAGGAGGGTCTTTGTGCGCTTGCATCAACAGTGTGATGTCACACACGCAGTTTGGGGTTGCGTGCGTTTGGCGCATGGGGAATGCACAGAGCGGGTGCTGCAAGGGTCAGGGGTCAGTCTGTGCAGCGTGGAGAGGGGCTTTGGTGGGCCGGGACAGACGCAGGACATTCTTTGGCCTTACGCACTCATACACGACGCAAAACAGGGTTTTGTTTAGCTGTTTGGTTTGCATAATTGTTGCAATTCAGCATAATGTGGAATAATTGGATGCTTTGTTGACATCAAAGTCAAAAGGCTGTTTTAGAGTCAGTGAAACCCTTTGTGTACTTTATTGAATCTTTTAATAATTTAAGCAACGTTTAGGTTGATTAACACATTATTGTTTAGTTGTTTGGTTAGTATTGGTTAGTATTGTTTTAGGAAGACAGCTTGGATTATTTGATTTCAGAAAAAGGAAGTTGCAGCTAACAAATGTGGGTTGTAAGAATGTTTCCCTAATGTTTTTGTTAGTAACATTATTTTAAACGTTTGAGAAACTTCCAAAATTTCAGTTTTTTAGACATAGTAACGTTAGCGCTCAGTTATGTATAAGAACATTTCTAGTTCATAACGTTTTAAAAATGTTTGGGTAATAATTTAAGAATAATTTATTGAAAATATCTCATATATGTAATGTAAAAAGGTCTACTAATGCAATATGTTTTTGATAACTTTGAAATAACGTTTAGAAAACGTTAGCCAACATTCTGAGAATGTGATACATTATTGATGACTATTTTTTATGTTATATTTCTTCAACAAAGTAAAAGTAGTTTAACAACATTCTCCATTTTCAATCTCAGTCCTCACTTGACTTTAACACTCCCACATGTCCAATCAAATCGCAGATTGTATGCGAAGCGGCGTCTGCATTCGTATTGGCTGATTTGTCCTGAATGACCCGATACACGTGTACTTCCTGTTCTGCTGTATTCAGCGTCAGACATCAGAGGTTGTCTGGGGAGCCGAGAGCCGCTCACTGCCTGGCAAACAATGTCTGGGTTCGGTTACAAAGCGGGGATAAAAACAATGAGAGAATAATCTGGCCACATGGGATGTGTACAGAGAACAGTCTGTGTCGGCTAAAACTAAATCACAGGATGTAAAGAAATGTTAATTTATTCATAATAACCAACAGGAATAACCTTCCTGTTAGCTCATCTGGTAGAGCATTAAAGGTTGTGGGTTTGATCCCAGGGGAGGGCAACTCCTGATAAAAAATATGTGTACCTTGAATTCACTGTAAGTCGTTTTGGATAAAAAGCGTCTAATAAATGTAAACATAAATTCAGAACACGGGACACTAAATATGTACAGTCAAAGATAAATGTGTCATTTTAGCTTTTCAGAATAATACTGGTGATCTGGCACCAGTTTTTAAGGTGATTTGGGCTTATAAAATGTTAAAAGATCATTCATTCATTTTCCTACAATGGTTTAACTTGATAAGTTATGATATTAGTTGGTTTTATAATCTGAAGACCTAAAATGTTTATTTTTATTAATAGTAATAACCTTACCTTTCTATATTCTGATTTATTCTGAAAATGTTACACTTTGATCTTCGTTCTTGTCCTTGAATATAGATGGTTTTGGACCAAAGCTATGAGACATCCAGACTGTTTAAAGGTTTATGCAAGAATACTCTCTCTTTCTCTCTCTCTTTTCTTATCTTTTATCTCTGCTGTAATATGCTTCATCAGTCTGTGGATTTGCACAGTCTGTCTTGTCCTTCAGTTAGAACAAAGCTATGAGACATCCAGACTGTTTAAAGGTTTATGCAAGAATTCTCTCTCTCTCTCCCTCTCTCTCTATGATAGTATGAAATGAAGTTAATTATTATTCCAGGCAGACTGAGGTTGTATCATTAGGCCACGGCCATAACTTTTATGTCTTATTTCTGTAATCTCCTTCATCTTCTCTGATCTTCCTCATTAAATTTTTGTTCTTCATCCATCCTTCAAAAAGCAAAAAGTGTGACATTATAAATTTAACACACCATGTATTATAATTGTAAAAAACATGAATGTCTTCGAATGTCTCATCTGCTGAGACTGTGAAACAATCGTAAACACCAACATAAATTGCATAGACAAAAAATAGCTTGTGTTTTATAAAACATTACATTAAATGTAGTATTTTAACAGTAATTTAGGTGACGCAGTCAATGTAAACTCCAATGTGACTGTCTGTTAATTTCAGGCTGAAGTCTCATAATCTAATTATGAGATAAGAAGAATGAAAGTTTGAATTCAGTCATTAATTTTAATATCATTTCAATCGTTGACGTGGTTTTAATCAAGGTTATTTTTCACATGTACCCTGTAGAATAATTTTATGCAGTAAACTGTAAATCACAAAAAAATTACTTCAGCTAAGTTTTCACAGGTTGGGTAACAACTATTATAAGGGCAATTGTGTGTTGAAACAGCATGGCAATTGTGGAAAGCACATTTTCTTCAAACACAATGAGAGTTTACTTTTCTCTATCTGTAAGCTTATCTTAGATTTATTTATTCCCATTCTAAGTGCAAAGAACAGTAAAATTCCCTGTCAGAATCCATTAACATCCGGTACTCGTGTCCCATGCGATAATCCCCATTGCTTATGTTGTCCTAATCGTTTGCATTTTACAGTATCTGTGATCTCAGTCTCTAATTGGGATTAGAAAGCACTTAGTCACAACTGTGATGTAATTAAAATCTACTCTGCATTGCAATCTAATAATCTTGACTCCGCAAATCATATCACACAAATGTCAGCGGTGCGACAACACGGAAACACTCATGTACACACAAACACAGGTGTGTAATTATAAACTGACCTACCACTTCCTGTACAAGGTCAGTGTTTGGTAACTGAACACCAATACTGTACAACAACCAGCAAAAGTCTATAATTTGAAGGGAACATCACTACAGCATACTGTTGTTATAGTTATTTCTGCAGTATATGCTATGTACAGCATGCACATTTTGTGTGTGCATACTACATTTGCTAAAATGTGCAGTACATAGAATCACTAGGTACATAGGCAGTACATAGGACACATGCTAATAAATATAGCCTGTATGCAATGTAAGTAGTTTAATTGTTTGCCAAATGTAAATAATTCTGTTTAAAAATTTTAGCTTTAATGTGTCCACTGTGTTATTGGCTAAAAATGATGCTGATGTCACTGAGTGAGTGAGTGTTGAATTTGTTGTCCATCATTTCTTCAGTGGACTGTTTTCTGTCTGACTGACTGTGTTTTTTTGGTTACTGCTATAGACTGTTGCTGCTTTTGTAGACAAAAGACGTCAAGGCAGTTTCACAACAAGTAGCCGGCAAGTTTCAGAACAAAGCTGTAGACCTTATATGTCCTCTGCTTCAGGAATGAGAATCAAAACATGTCATGTCCTGACAGAATGTCTCAAATATTGTTCTTAGACTTCCAGAAGTTTTAAAAGTAATGAAAAGTAGGCAACTTATTTAAACCTGCGAGATATTTTTGCATATTATTGGGATTGCTGCAGTTTTAGCCTCAAATTGAAGTTTGGATTGAATTTGTACCTCACTGAACAGAACAAACACAATAAACAGAGCTCGGTTCTTGTGAGATGTTGTGTGGCTCAGTACCAGTGTGTTCTAACCCTCAAATCTTATCACAGCTCAGTTCTGTAGCAGAAGGAATTTAAAATGAGCCATTTGCCCTCTGATTTGTGTGTTATTTGTGATTGTTGCTGGGCTATTTGGCTGTGTAACGTTTTGCCACAATGCCATGGCTATGAAATATTAACTAAAATTCATGTTGACTTTCAATTT
>JBAJNP010001492.1:0-60917 GCA_036877545.1 Yasuhikotakia modesta
CTGGGCCTCCATAACACCTCAGCAGTGCCACAGGCTGATTGCCTCCATGCCACGCCGCATTGAAGCAGTCATTTCTGCAGAAGGATTCCCGACCAAGTATTGAATGCATAACTGAACATAATTATTTAAAGGTTTTCAAATAATTTTGTATTAAAAACATTTTTCTTTTATTGGTCGGATGAAATATGCTAATTTTTTGAGATAGGAATGTTGGTTTTCATGAGCTGTATGCCAAAATCATCAATATTAAAACAATAAAAAGGCTTGAACTACTTCAGTTGTGTGTAATGAATCTAAAATATATGAAAGTCTAATGTTTATCAGTACATTACAGAAAATAATGAACTTTATCACAACATGCTAATTTTCTGAGTAGGACCTGTATATATAAATCCTAAACTAAAGCTTCTTGTTTCTAAACACCTCCTTTCACGTTTGTACACAACTTCGCTTAATTTATTTTAAATGTAAGACTTGTTTTTAGAACTACTAAGAAGTTAAAACCTTTAATTTTTGCCTTTTACCCTTTTAGTCTTTTACCCTTTTAGTCTTATCTTCTGATAGACAGTGCAGGGGTTTAGGGAGAGAGAAAGTGATCAGACACAGAGAAGAGTAGAAACGAACAGAGAAGAAAGGGTGAGAAGGAGAGTTGGAGGGGGTCAGATGCAAGGAGAAAAAGAGAGAGAGAGGGAGACTGAGGAAAGGATGACAGCACAATTAGGGATTTTAATTCTCTGCTTGACTGAGTAAGTCCAGTCTACATGATAATGAGCAGTTTCAATGTAATAAATCTTTATGATACACTGACACACACACACTTCATGGCACCTCCCACTTATACGTTGATAAGTTTTCACAAATATTCTGTTTCTTTATAAGAATTAAAAAGCTCATTACAACTCTTTAAAGGTTTGTGGACATCAAATTTCAAGATTAAGTTTTGTAATTTTATT
Organism: Yasuhikotakia modesta; assembly: GCA_036877545.1. Taxonomy (NCBI): domain Eukaryota; kingdom Metazoa; phylum Chordata; class Actinopteri; order Cypriniformes; family Botiidae; genus Yasuhikotakia; species Yasuhikotakia modesta. The sequence continues at coordinate 954 of JBAJNP010001492.1, forward strand.
TCCTCATTAGACACTTATGTTAGTCCAGGTTTCAATGTATTCATCCAGACAGTTTAAAGACATTATTGGTAGCCGTTTCTGAAAAGTGTATTTGGACTGTAAAGAAAGTTTTGAGTTTAGTATATTTTCATTGAACATCTCAAAAGATCATGGAAAGTTCCTATAAATCTGCTACAGGAGCAAATTTCACAACACAGGCTTTAAGGTATAAATGATGTATCATTGCAATTAGTGTATGTACTCTAACCACTAATGATTGCTTTTGTCTAACCTATTATGGCCTTGAAGAACAGGACAGAATTTCTCTATTACTTGTCACTGTAAGTAAAACAACTGTTTTTAAATACTCACCACTTGATAACTAAATACCTGAAGGCAAGTATTATAAATCTAGGCTTAACAGATGTTTAATTTACATGTCATTGTACTCTTCTGCTGGCACATTTGCCAATAGTTTCCTCAGGCTGAAAAGACATTTCGGCACAAGAATCAAATTCTTCATTTGTTCCTCAACCACTGGAACTGCTCGTCCGTTAACAAAACAACACAGCGAATAATTTTCCCCATTGGACACATCACACTCCGCCATCTATTGTACATGCCTATTAGAGCTCTGAGACTGTGTCTGGACATGATGGAAACTCGCATCTCTGGAGTATGAAGTCCCCTAATGAATAGGCTCTCTGACTGCAAGCAGCATCAATGAAAAGCAGAAAAATTCGTTAAAACCGGTGAGGTAATTGGAGAGTGAGCTGTCAAAGCATGCCAAGCGTCTGTATCTGTCAGGTTTGTAATGAAGAGAAATACTGCTGCCTTCTTTGACCCAAAAAGACACACAAATACAAGCAGGAGGAGAGAATAAACACGTTCAGCTTATTATGTCTATGTAATGTTACGACTCATTGGTGTTTAAGTGAGTTCAGTTAGGAAGTGATGTGAATTAAACTCTGCAGTGTAAATGCACTGATCTGAATTGTTGATTACCTTAGGATTAATTCACACTGATTCGACAATTACCAACAACCACAGCCATTCTAATAGAAATCTTAGTATAATGGTTTTTGGCAGATGAACGTAAAGTAGCCTTTATGTGTAAAGAATTTTTATATGCCTGCTTTATATAAAACACTGAAAATAGAATTTAAGATGGTGGATTTCAGCTGGTTTGAGGCTGGGAAACAAGCTGTGTAGCCCAACTGAAAACCAGCTTGGCCAGACTAAGAGAGCAGTTGAACCTGATAAGACCTACAAACCACCTTGTGCTTGTTTAATCATTTTTATACAGCAGGGATAACCAATGACAAGTCAAATGACCAACAAAAACTCCAATATTTGGAAACTGGAAAATAAAGATTCTTTATACAAAATTAGCCACATATAAACTACCATGAATGCATATAATGAGGACGATCATTGGGGGAAGCAAAAGCAAGTATGACAAAATAGAGATAGAAAGGGCACGTGGAAAAACAAAGTGGAGGAGATGGTTTAAGGAGACATGAGAGAGATGACAGCTAGCGTCTGTTCCTGCAGCTGGCCCTTGCCCCCCCTCTCTTAAATGCACAGCAGGAGTCATTATCAGTGGGGGGGTGAGTTCACAGCCGTATTACCACCTTACCCCCCCATTAACATCCAACCAGCACACACACTTCATCTGATGTTAACTATGTAAGCACTCATATCTGTCACGCTAATGGCTATTGTTATGCTGATACGCACAGTAGGACTGACACACAGGTTGATCCCACTTCAATCATAATAGAACAGTTAAAGCAAGTTAATACATGATCTTACCAGCATGTGACATTGATTTCACAGACCTACACATTCCATAAAATGGTGGGAGGGGTTAAATATACAAGCATTTTAATGTATACGGTAAAAGGGAAAATGTATAGTTTAGATGTTCTGAGTGTTTAGCTTTTATTCAGTTACAAATATATGGATATTCTACATAGGCAGATTTGTGTATAACAAAAAAATATGTGAACAAGAAAAGTTTAATATAGCTATAGACTTTAATTGATTGAAATGTCATGTCAACCACTTTTTTTTACTGTTAGTATAAAACTAGAGGTCGTCCATATTTAATTACAGAACAGTATTATGTTTTTAAAAAGATTTATTTTTACAGTTGAAGAGCACAAGAGCAGCATAAATATAACAGAGCTTAACAAACTACACTGACAAACATTTTGAATAAAGTAACAGATTAGGAGTTTATAAAATAATGACAAACTATAACAAAAAAACAAACAAACAAGTGACCAGTACTGATTAATGCTTAAACAAAAAGGAAATGACAAAAACAAATTTCTATTGCAAAACATTACAAAATAATACTGTTTGGAAAATGGTATGAGGCAGCAGTCAAGACAGATCAACTGGAAAAAAACATCAGACCTTTAAGACCCACTTTGCTTCAGGTATGAGGTGATGTCACTCATGACATCAGATGCTGGAGGTGGACAGGATGTCCTCTACCAGGTGCTTGTACATTCATGCATCACCCTGTTAGCCGTTGCCGACGGTTACCGACCACTTCTGGCTTCTGCAGCATATAGACCTCTAGCATTAACTGCCAGCTCACCTTCCTGAAGTCTCAGTGTGTATCTACCAGACAAAGATCATACATAAGGATAACTCACGCTCTTAATAACACACTCTTGTTTTAAATTAAATTTCTAATGGTTTTGCATGAAGGTGGAAGATAAATTAAAGCATTTAAAAAGCAAGTAAAGCATGTTCACACACACAAAAAATTGCTGGCCAAGTATGGTGACCCATACTCAAAATTTGTCCTCTACAGTTAACAGTACCAAGTGAGCGCAAACACATTAGAAGTTGTGAAAAACCACACACACTCTCTCTCTCTCTCTCTCTCTCTCTCTCACACACACACGCTCTCTCTTTCTCACACACACACACACTTTCACAGATATATAATATAACTCACCCCTTCTGAATGAAGTCCACGTTCTTCTCCGGTAAGATGCTGAGAATTTGATGGAGCGCTTGATCGGCATTCGGCTGACTGGTGAGTGTCACATTATATTGAGCCTGAAAAACACAGTTATGAATTCAAGCGTAGTCACAAAGAGCTTATAAAGAGTGACAGCCATCAATAAGTGTCTCTTATCAAAAGACTTCATGCAACAAATATATGAAAGGTGTCACAGTGAGAATGTGAAGCAAATATTTAGTTTATATAAGTTTGTTTGATCTCAAATAGTGTTTGAGAGGGAAATCACTGTAACAGTATGTAACTACATTAACAGAATTTAAGGTATAAACTGATGGTTTTGTAAAAGATTAAGTAAATGCCTATTTATTATTTGAGTCACAAAACTGTCTTCTAGAGTTTCATCTAGAACTAGAGATAAACTAGAGTTTCATCTTTTTGAGGTGGGGCTATTTGTCTAGGCGGATTAACTTTTGCTTAAGTTTACTGGCATTACATGTTTAAACTACAGTTTGAAGGAGTGAATAGAACCATACACAGACATGGTTCAGAGGTGACTGTCATACTAGTCTCACGCCATGGCTTGATAAACATGCTGTACTGTTTATTGCCTCACCCCATATGCCTATATTATAATATAATAATGTGATATAATGATTCATTGTCATACTGATGGACATTAAATTATTTTCTGTGTGGAACTAAATTATATCACAAATGCTGTTGTTTGTAATTATTTAGTGAGTTAAATAACAAACAAGATGTACATATTTCTAAATCACTGGAATACAGAGAAACAAGGAACATGTTTCAGATATAGATCTATTTACACAAACTGAAAATAACAAAATAGAGAATCTTAAACTATGAGTGCAGATATAAAGGCAGTTAATAAAACCTTAATTCTCGCGTCCTCTCTTGATATCCTCTCTTCTTGCTTAGCGTAAGCGTTGTGATGACTTTATCCAAGCTTCTTTCCAGACTGCCAAACACTTTTCCAACCTTCCCTTTCTGTCCGCTGCCCACCTGACAGCCCACCAGGTCGAGAGATGGAGACCTAGGCACATGGAAAATGCTGTTCAGAACGGCTTCATCAATAGGGGAATGGATCAATAGCATCATTAGCATCAGGCAAGAGTTTCTCCTGTGGCAGAATTAGTGATAAGATTCTTCTATATCTTTAAAGAGGAAATTTGATAATCTTTTGAGATTATGAGAGGTCACAATACTATGAAAACAAACAGGACTCAAAACTCCATCGTAATCCACAAAGACCAGTTATTGGAAATTAAGCTTGAAAATGGCTTGTTCTGTATTTATTTGACTTTCTGATGACACATTAATGCATTTACATTATATATATAATATATATATACATCATTTGGTATATACATCATTTGGTATTCTGACACCTGGCGTACAGTCACAAGACGTGGCCCTTGAACCTTAAAATCACTTATTTTAAAGGTCAGAGAGTGGGTGAAAATAAAAATATATAAGCAATAATTGAAATTGACTTTAATATCAGTAAATATTGTGGAAGCAGCTAGTGTTCAGATAGACATATATAGTTCACAAATGAAATCTTACTGTAAAATGTTACACAGTAAAGATACACTTCATTTATTTCCCATAATTCACTGCATCTTGAAACACAGAAACTTTTCCTGAGAATCTCCTCTCAGGGCTGAAGGCCAGAATCTTCATCTCTCTCCTGTGGGACACTTCTTTAGAGGCACTGACCGCTTCTGCACACACACATGGAACAAACACGTGTCACTACATGCTATACGCGGCCAGCAACACTGGGAACAGTGACACATACACCTGTCAGTAAGCGCTTCGGGAGTTGTCTTATACACATCCGCATACACACACTTTCGCTCCGTCCCCCGTGTTTTCCTGTCCATTTCAGTGCAGGAGGTGGTGTGTGACAGTAACGAGGTGACCGCAGTGTATGTTGGGACATGAAGACTTTTCCCAAGACACACTGTACCAAACACACCCACTTAAACCGCTGGAACTACTGTAAGTCAAACTGTAGCGGCCGTACAGTACAAATGTACTGCAACATATCTGTAGTCTCTTATAAACAAAAACTAAAAGTACTTACAAATATAGTTTTTTAGGTTTTCAGCTTTAACATGATGAATATACTGTTTAGTGTATAATATACTGACCCAAACTATGTAAACACTTCCTGGTTGCCAGATTTAGTTAAAAAAAGCCAAAGTTGAATTTAAGCTATTTAAGCTATATAAGCCCATGTGATGAACTACACTGACTGCTCAGCTCAGACGCCTGTGTGACAATAAGGGTAGCTGACTTCATACATTCATTTAGTTGGTGAAATGTTAGTTTCTGTTATTATCCAGCTCACCTCTGTTTGCATCATTGCTTATGTTTGTAATGTTGTTGTTACACTTTTTTGGGTTGGGCCTTTTTACTGCTCACTGGAGTTCTGGAGCAGGCAGATCAAAAGCACCTCCATCTGTGTGATTCTCTTTATTTACTCTTGTCCTATCATGTGTCTCTCACTTTACGGATTGGACCGTTCTTGAGCCATAAAAGGGGCGTGGCCTCCAGTAAATAACAAATAGTCAGTAAATAATAAATAGTTCCCAAAACAAATTAATATAATTTAAAGAACTTTGATCATTCTCAGCACTACAATCTCTAGATGTCTTTCTGGCCAATATAATCAAAACAATCCAGGCAGAGGAAAGCAATATTAGCCAATATTCACAGCCCAACCCTTTTCACCTGTTTTGATTCAATTAAATACTGATTTTAAAAATTCCTGGTCTGTTTAATTTGCAGCTCAATATTCTGTTTTGCTTTAAAACACATCACCTCACTTAGTTTTACACACTATGATTACAGTTTAATGCTGTTTTTGTGTTAACAGCCCAAATCTCCAACAATCCTCACCAAAAGCAATTCATACAGTATTCAATGAATTTCTATGAATTTTCTAGCAATTCACAGTTAAAAGATCATTTAAAAATGTATACACAGATTGCACCTTTTTCAGACACATTAAATACTCATGATATATTCTCTTATTATTTCCTGATATTTCCAGATTCTCTCCAGTCATAATTCAGCACTATCAACATTGCATCCTTGAGCAAGACACTTATTTTAAACCAGGATGACAGTTTCTCGAATTGCTGTTCGATATTTCACATTGGATAAAATAAAAATACAGCAAGAGAGAGATTTTGGGCGTATAAGTAGCACTGGACAGATGGAAAGAGCAGACAAATAAAGAGAACAGGGTGGCTAACCATGCGTGGAGTGTTTGCGGTGTGTGTGTTCTTGGGTGTGAGAGGGGTCCAGGAGTTCTCGTCATCGTAGCAATCAGGGGGGAAGACCATAGAGCGGAGCACCACTGGGTGAACACCATCATCATCCTCAGTGAAGCGTAGACTCTTCTTCAGCTGTCACACACACAATGACTCTCCTGTAAACTACTACACAACTCTCTGTTAATACATCAAACTGCACCTGTGACTGTACTGATATTAATAAACAAACAGCACATGCATCATAATCAGAAGAATAGCATGGTGTTACGTTAAATATGTTAAAAGATTATGATGGACAGTATTTTAATATCATTTTAACATAATGTCATTAAAGTATCTTTTATAAAGCAGTATATAATGACAAATACAGTAATATTCTTATCAAAATACTGCATCAAATACTATTTATATAAAATTTACTATTTATACATACTTCATATAAAAGTAATCAACATGTGATACAAACACTGTACCATAGCAACACCACATATCTAAGTATGGCAGAAATTGAACATTATGGGTTTACATAGTTAAAAGTAACACTTATAGTCCTGAATGTTGGAATAAGAGACTCACTTGTATGTTCTGTGAAGAAGAATAGGTGGGGTCAGGCATAGGGCGCTCCCCTCCCAGACGCAACTTCCGCTTGTTAGGTCAATGTGGTCATACTTCCACTGGAGAAACACACACAGTAAATGTATTTTTTGCGTGATACATTTATAACAGACTTACAACATAAGGAAATGTGCTAATAGTCACATCCCAGTGTATAAAAGTATGATGGCTAAGCCGATGGACTGGCGTCTACTGACATCTAGTGGTCATAATTATTCATTTGTTTGAAGAAAAATGTAAATTACAATTTTAGCATTAATACCAATTTAATGTAAAAAAAACCCTGCTCTGGTTATTTAGCAGTTATTTAACTACAAGTGCTTGTCAAAACACTGTCAATACGCATCTACTTCATTTACAAAGAGACATTTTTAACACAACAAAAATTACTTAGTTTTTTTAGATTTAAAACAGATTAAAAAACAAATAAACATTTATAAATGCCATTTTAAAAAAAACAAATAAATCATGCAATATAGCTTCAGTTATTTCAATGTACTGGTTGTGAGCTGTCGCTACTTCTTATAGGTCAATAAACATCTTAAGGCCTGTTTATTACTAGTGTTTTAAGATTTATTGGACTTTATATATCTATAGAACTTAAAATCTTAAAAGTGTAATATTGACTTGACCAAAGATAACTAAGTGGATCTTGGAAGCATATGTACTTCTAAGCGTAACTTATAAAGGTTACTAAGAGCATTAAGAGCATCTTACAGGATGCTCATGTTTACTGTGCCACTCCACTGATGTGCTTTAACCCTTTATAACCCAGGCCTCTTTGGGTCCACCTGCAGGTGAAGAGATGAACTGCAACGAAATTGCTTTGCCTTTATAAAAACGCAGACATACAGTATAAACTGTTTTCAGCAATTCCTCCAGAAAATGTTATGTAAATGCTGTTTTTATTCCAAAGTAAGGTTTAAGAAAAAGATGTAACGCCAAGGTTCATTATTTTGATACTTTTACATGTCAGTGTTTGCCAGGTTTGGTCACCGTTTATTTAGCTGCTGGTATTTTTAAACCTCTGTATTTGACTTCTGATGGTTATAAACTAAATCAAACTAAATTAATTACTCGATCACAAATAAGGTCATTGAAAAGACAACCCTGACAACCTACTCAACAAGTATTTTGTTAAGTACTTATTTTCTAACGATAAAAAATTAGAACAAAAAGCGTTAAACTGCCGAAACACCTTTCATTCAAAAACGCTTTAAATTTTAAATTTCCCACTTCCTACGTCTGACATCTTCCGGTTTCCTGTCAAGGTAAGAGACGAGTCTCCGTACGCAAACGACTAGAAGGGTTTGTTGAAATATAACGTCCCCTCCAGAATGTCAGGTATCAACATAAAGGTTGATCTTTATTATTTTACGAAGTACATACTATTTGTGCAAATGGTGCTTTTATCTGCAACATTTCATTCTTGTTTGCCATCAAATGAATAACTACTGTCAAGTGTCTGTATCCTGTCCTAAAATACAGTGAAAATTCCCATATGACGTTTATAGTGTGGTTACTTTGAAAAGGCCACTAAATAAAAAAAACTTGATCTTAATTCACTTTGTGCTTACTTTTAAAATGACTTGATTCAGACTTGATAACTGGATTCAGGTAATCAGAAATTGCTGTTTAGATAGTAGTTTCTAAATCAGAATATGTTTCTTTATCGGTTATATAATGTTGTAGTCAGTGATGTTGACCCAGGAACTTCTTTTGGCAAAACAGAAAAGTCACACACAAATCTGAATTGATACTTGCTTGTGGTATCAACAAAGGATAGCCAACTGCATTATTTACCAAGAGTTCATAGATAAAATCAGAAGGAAGGTTATTTCTTTTGATTTCAACCAAGGCAGTCCTGAGTTTAACTAAAGTTTGTGAGCATTTCATTGACTATACACATTCATAACATTCACATTAGTTAATGTAAACTTTATCAGTATTAGTTCTGCCTCACGTTTTAGTGGACAGGAAATGCAGAAATTCAGAAGAGTATTTCAGTTTGTATAACTTTTGTACGAAAACATGAAGAAACCTGTATTTGTGTGTGTATATGTATATATGTATTTATGCATGCATGAATTTAGTGCATATTCTGTTAATAGTATCAATCAATTAAAGGCAACTGAAAACTTGACCCTAATCAGAGAAAAATTATTTAAGTCTAAAAGTTTAATAAAACAAACATGTTCAGTCATTTTAAAGTAATTTTAATTAAGTGAATACTGCATTAGAAAACCAGTTTGCATTACTATAACCATTCATTCACTCTCATTCTCTCAATCATGCATTCATGTCTGTCTGCATGCATCCCACTATTTCAAAGATATGTATATGGCTTACAGCATGCCTTATAGAAACAGAGTGCATGGCAGCTTTTCGATAGGCAGACACATGTACTGTATGGGTAGATTACAATTAGATAATAGCATTTGACATTTCTTTATACTCTAATTTATAATTTTGCACTCCTGTCATCTTTTAAAACTTTTCTACTTTTAACTAAATCATTGCATTAATGTTTTGTGAAGAATTTGATAATTATCAGGGATCTTGAATATAAAGTATTAACCAACAAAACTTGAAACAAAAGTGACATAAATACTGGCACAAACATGTTTGTTTTGTGTTAAATGAATCCAAAAAAGCCTTCTTAAAGTTACATATTATTATGAAGCATATGCAGAAAGTCTTTTGAATGAGTTTACATTCACGCTGTAAATTTACTGCATCTACAGGGGCTTTAATACAGGGGCTTTGCTGTATTATAAGAAAGACCCTTACACAAAATTATCTAATACAGAGCATATTGTATATGCATAATATTGGTGAGAATGATAGTGAGAAAGCAGGCAACCGAAACCGCAAAGAGTGTTCAAAGAAACACTATTCAGAATTCTTGTCTCCTCATGAAGCAAAATAAATAGCAGACAATCATAGTACAAATACAGTTATGGTTACATTCATTACATACACACAATATACAAATACTGTAAAAGAAGTTGCTTAGTACACATTTCCATTCTCATTCTAGATGTCATTTAAGGTTTTTTTCATTTAAATAGCATTTATGCTTTGTTTTAATGTCTGTATGTGTGTGTATGTATTAGTGCATGCTATTTGGACAATGTAATTAACTGCTAAATATTAATTTTCAGTAGGTCTATTTGAACCACCAGGTAGCTATTTTGTAACATTGCTTGTAATTTTTGGTTTAGGAACTTCAAACTCCAAATGTAATAGTTCAAACATCAAAGGGCAGTGAGAGTGCGAAAGAGCTGAGTGAGGCAGAAAACAGAGGTTGTTAGTGAAGTACATTGGCGAGCAAGGAGTTTAATACTGAGCTCATGACAAGTGTTTCTTTCAGTAGCATTTCCCACTACTTCTGCTGCTCGGGCAAAGTCCTGGTATGTTTTTGCAACATCTGCTAGTCCTTTAAGTGCTTGGTTATGGCGCTCCCTACATCGCTGACAGCTGGAAAAGCATAAACACACACTTGTCAGTTGCACCAGGGAGCGGAAGCTTTCAGACAGTGACTGAAGTGTCTCCTCTGGTGTCTGCCCAACCCTCACCACACGCTGACATCCAGCCAACAGGCCCCGAGCTTCCACATGCAATCGCCTTTTATTTTTTGAAAAATGAGCCACGCATGTATCTCTGGGGTGTTCATGGACCCCCTCTTGATTCTTCATAGCACCAACAAGAATATTTAAAAGTATGTCCACATCCATTTGCAAAGAAAGGAATCCTGTTGGTGGAAGAGGATATTGATGAGCCAACAGGGCAGTAATGGCATCTTCGTGAGGGTCTGACAGGAAACAGTCAGTGGTGTCCAGGGGAGACAGAAGGAGACTGAGCTCTGTAGAGGAAGATGGTGTCAGTTCTTCATGAGGGAATGAGGGTAATGGAGAGGATGGTAAGAAGGAAACAGGGGATGCAGAGAGAGATGAAGGGGGGGTTGACGTCAAAACTCCACCCTCAGTTTCTCTCTGGTTTGATCTGTGGGAAAACTCATAGACTGTGAGTTCATCATCAAAGGTAGCGCTGTCTAGAACTCCACTGAAACAGTTTGTGTATACTGTTTGGCAGGCCTCGAGTGGTGTCTGAGCACTATCTATTACTGCCTCACATACCACAGACAGTGCTGAGTTGCAGCTAAAGTCTGGTTTCTCTTGTTGGTGTGGGCTAGACAAGGATTGTGGCTGGGTTGTGGTAGGCTTTGAACGGCAGTTTGAGAAAAACCCACAATTCGAGGTAAAACGATGAGGAGTTGTGCTTAAAGGAGAGCAGCTACATTCTTGCAATCCTCTAATTTCTCTAGAGGTTACCACTCCCCAGGGTACGTTTAGATTGTGTGTGGTAACTACTATAGATGGGCTGACTTGGAGAGAGTCTGTGGAAGAGAGTTGTGCAGTAGGACACATGGGTGATTTGGCATTTGCAGAAAACTCTTTGGGATTAATTTTGGTTTTCTGCTGTACGTATGGTTGAGGATTTTTGTGACTGACCTCTCTTACCTCTTCAATGACCTCAGTAACCTCCTCAGAAACTATAGTTACCACTTTTACCTCTGTTACTTCAGCAGCCCCTTCATTCAGAGTTATATCCTCAGTTGCCTCTTTTGCCACCTCAACTTCATTTGTATTTAGTTGTGTTTCTGAAAGCCTTCTCACAGACTTAACGTTACCACTTACATTAGAATTAGCAGTTAACGTTTCCTGAGAACGTGATAAGTAGTGAGGGAGGTTCTGGATCTTTCTTCGTAGTGTTGAGGCAGAGAGTCGCCCAAGAATGCCAGATGAACAGGGTGTTAGTAGGAAGTTTTGTGGTGGTTCAAAGCATGAAATGTCAGAAGACAGTTCTGGAATGGGTGGGTCACAAGAACTGTCAGTTTCATCAGATTCTGGTTCTTTTTGGGAAAATAAATTTCTTGGTTGGCATTGTGGTTCATCACTAGCAGAGGCTGAAGATATGCTGTGACTCCTGGTCCTCTCTGTTGGCTCCACTGTGTCTTTTACTAGACCAAAATCTAGACTTACAGTACCATTGTTCATATCTTTGTCTATACTTGAGCCTGTAGTATATAATTTACTTGGTACTGGAAAGCAGGGCCAATTTGATTGGGTTTTCTGGCATAGTCTTGGCAGTGAGCTGCTCTTTTGAGTTACTGATCTGTTTTGCAATAAACATTTCATTTGTTTGGTTTCCTTGTCTTCAGATGATGCAAACAGTCTCTCAACCACACCCCCTACTGCACCTTCCTCCTGATTATTTTTATCATAGTTGCTGGTGGTTTCTTTGTCCTGCAGCCCTATGCAGGAACGTACTGCTACTATAGTTGGTGATACAGTAGACATTAACTCAGTGACTGATTTGCATTCCATGGAATCTGGTTCCATCTCTATAAGTTGATGTTTCCGCTGATATACCTGCTTTGTGTGTGATCCAGCTTGTGTATCAGTGGGAATATTATGGAGTCCTGACCCATTGGGTTTGTGTGGTTTGATGGGCTTGGATTCCAGTTGTGCTGGTTCTCCTTCAGAATGGGTTAGAGATACGACTGTTGGACATGGTCCTTGAGCTGAGCCCCCGCCATCAAAACATGCCATTTGCCCAGTGCCATGATTGATAGATACAGAACCATAGCTTGTGATGCGATTGCCTAATTGGTCCTCTTCTGGGAAAGATACTAGGGATGTATAATTTGTTTCCATGAATGATCTGCGCTTTTTAGATCTTTTGAGGAACTTTGACAATTCATTTTGCGTTGCCACTTTTTCCTGCACATTTTCTTTCTTTTCCTGATCCTCCATTTCTTGTCCACTGACACAGACTCCAGTCTCGTGTGAGCTTAGTGTACATATCTTTATGCTTGACTGTTTAGTGTTGCCTAGAATAAGAAATTTCAGTAAAACAAAGGATGAGTGATCTTTATCCCAATTCTACAAAACTAATTTCTGTGGAAGGTACAAATTACTACTTAGTATTTATGCAATTAACAATTGCTTTGTAATGTTTGCTAGAAATAATTTGAGAACCTAAAAAGAGAACCAGTTACATACCTTTACTTATGGCAATTGAAGGTGGTTCTTCAGAAGCTGTGAATTTTTCCTGAGCATCAAAGAACTCGTCATCTGAGCTACTGTCTCCAAACCCTGGAGGGGGCTGAAAAAGTGGCACTTTTTCCATCACATTAACATCCCGGGAAGAGTGAGGTCGCAGAAGGCTGTGGGCACTGTCAGGGGTAACATTGGAGCAGATATTGTAGTAGTGTCTAGTGTCACCTTGTTCAAATGAAAACAGATAGTCACCAGTTGGGGGTATGGGGCTTCCAGGAGGTTTTGCAGGTGACTGCTTTTTGTGTTTTTCTGCTTCTAGTTCTTCATAATCCTCATCTTCACTGGCTTCAGGTGGACTGGGCAGACATTGAGCAATATTTGAAAGTGCAGCAAAGCTAAAGATTTGGTCAATCTCAGACTGACCATTCGAATTGGCAGAGCACATTTCACTGAGGGGATAAGTATCTTTGCTGTGGGGTTGACCTGAAGACAATGATGGTGTGTAGTGATCTTCATGGTAATAGTAGTCTTTCACAGCTAAATGACATGGGCGTCTGGCAGAGCAGTAGGTCATGAGGTCATCTTCCTCTAGGGCATCCATAGAGTCACTAGACATGCTGGCCATGAAATGTGACTCAGTCTGGTATGAATCTGATATTTCAGATGAAAGATCTTCTACAATGATGGCAAACTCTGGTTCTTTGGTATTATTTTCTTGTTCCTTGTCTTTCTTTTTTGTTCCCAATGTTTCATCATCTGTTTCTACTGCCTCTCCATTATTAGCATTTATAGTTTCAAAGATGGTTTCTTTGTCCTTTACTCTTATGCTGTTTTTCTCCATCTCCTCTTCTTTCTCTCTTTCACTCTCCAGATCTGCTTCTTTATCCATCTGATTAAGGTTTTCACTTTCATCTAGTGAATTTTCACTGGTCCTAACTTCTGTATTGTTGTTTTGCGTGATACTAGCAACATGAGGAAGGACAGCATTCATGTCTGTATCCGAGTCTTCAGAGTCACTGCCACAGTGTGACACATAACCTATATACACAGAAAGAATCACTATCATATAACTAGGAATATAATATATACATTACAATAGGTTGAAATTTTTGTTGGACTTTCAAATAACCATTTCAAACTTTTACACTCTTCCACATCCTCCACTCAATTACTGGTGACAGAAATTATGCACACTATTAAAATAGGTGGTATTCAACTGGCTATTTTTGCCCATATCTATTTGTACTATTTGTACCACTGTACAAAGTGGGATATGACTTAAATCTGGGCATGACATTTAACATTTATTTTGTTGGTAAGGATTGAGTAATCAGCATTATAATTTAGACTGTTATCAATTCCAAATAGAACACTGCTTAAACAAAATAATTTAAACCCACCCAGGGTGTTTATGTGATCATTGCTGGATTAAAATGGTATGTAGCTGGTTTGCTCGGTCAGCCAGTTAGTGTCCAACATGACCAGCAGATAAGTGGCCCAAACCAACAGCTTTTGCTTTAAGAACAGTCTTAGGCTGGTTTAAGATCCTTTTTCCAAAGTCACTGTTTCGTTTATTGGTTTCGTTAGTTTGTTATTTGTATTTTAAGATATATTGTAGGTAAATGTTTTGGCATGTTTGCATTCTATTTAAGCCCATTGCAACAAAGTTAAATGCCCAAAATTGTCCAAAATAAGTTTATTTGTCAATGAATGTTGTCTGATTAGAGATCTGTTTAGTAACACATAAAAAAAATGTTACCAACCCTCTTCTGCAGATATACGGTGATTCTTCGAAATAGCTGGCCAGGGAAAAACGCATATCTGGGGGTCCACCAGCAGTTTGCAGTATCCAGCCACCAGACACAACAGATCTTTAGCTGCTACTGATTCCAACAATAAGGTTAATGGCTAAAGGCAGAAAAAGTGGGAAAAATAGAAAATGAAGAAACATAAATGTAGTATACTGAGTGCACACACACACAGAACTTCACATGCGTAAATGTACAAGTATGTGTATACCTTTATATCCTGTAGGTAGATCTTGACCAGACTAACTCTGTCAGATTCAGGTAGTAGTTCCACTCTGGTAATGCTGCTGAATTCAGTTAACGTGGTCATGATGCTCATCTTGTGATTGATCACCTGACTTACCCCATACCGAGCTCCTACCAGCAAACTCACCATTGACTCTCTGTCCTGCAGCTGGTTAAATTGAGAAAGGGGATTCAGAATGAGACATTGACAAGACTGGTGTAAGGAAGAATATGGATAGTGATTAACCAAAGAGGTTGTTTATGATATTTATCTTCATCTATATTATAATCTGTTTTACTGTTTAGAAAATTATGTTGAAACGTAAAGAACAGAAGCATGCATTTGTATGGAAAGGTTCATTTAAAAAATTTTCAATTACTACATTTACATTCATTCTACATCTACTTTTATATTTGAGACTTTAAGACTAAGAATGTGTCTAAAGTCTTACCATCAAAGTGGCACTAAAAGGCTTTCCTGCATAAGATTTGAGTTCAGATATCTCATTGAAGTAGTTCAGTCTAGCTTGGTTCAATGAGATTACCTGTAATAGAAAGTACATTCACAGTTTGTTTTACTTCTGTTTTATCTTTTAACACAATAGTACCACAAGAAACATACAAATGCTGTGGCATATTTAAGTATAATGTAAATAACAGTGCATGAATATTTCTGTATCATGCAATACAGTATACTATGATGCTATATAGTATATAACATCATAGTGTCAGCATCATAGTATTACCACAGCACCTTTTAATGAAGGTTATGCAATATGTTTTCACACAGCTGAATGCATGACACAAATAGCATAAGCACACACAAACACATGCACACACCTTCTGCTTAGGCTCCTGAGACAGAAGTTTTTTCATGTGGTAACTAAGGGATTTCTTCAAGTCTTTCTCTCTCATGTTTCGCAGTAAGGTATGTGACACAAAGCTTTCAATTCCCCATTCTTTCCTTCAGACAGAAATGGTTAGAAATAGCACATGCTTTAGCTGTGACACACACCCTTATAAGCATAACAAAAATGAAAATGCACAAACCAGTTTTCTTATATAAGTGAAACAGTGCAGAGTTAACTGGCCCAGTGTTTGTGTATGTGTAAACACTCACATGACAGCCTTCAGTGGTGTTTTAAGAGACTGTCCATTGCTGGCTAATCTTTCCTGCATGTGTAACACAGCCAGTCTGAGAGCTGTGTTACATTTCATTTCCACTGCAAATCGTTCCTGCAATACATCACTCACACTCTACACACGCACATTGCATACAGAAGAGGTGAATTTGAACCTTTTTGCAGCATTATTATATAAGAACATATGCATCTAAGTGATTTCTGGGTCACTGATGCAATTTAAGCAATTTAGTTTCCTTGCTTTCACTGAAACACAAAGTACACACACACTTTTGTTCTAGGAAATAATGCAGTATTCTGAAAGGTGCAGCAGGCAATTTCTGCTAAATTATTTTTAAAATTTACATTAACACCCAAACAATTTTGTGAATATTGGGTAGATGTATTTTCTGTGTGTGTGTTACATAAAGTGTGTGTGTGTTATATGCAAACATAAAGTGTTTGCATATAGTCCTCGCAGTGTAAATAGGTGGAAAACAAAGTGGATCGGTCTGATCACCACAATGCTGTAACACTCTTGTAGCCAATCAGCAACAGAGGGCATATGCACCAGCTCTCAGTCACTCTCATGTTGTCAGTCAATTTGTTGCATGACATGTTTGTTATTTATAGAACGAAGTAATGAGGAAAGGGGTGTTTGTTTAGGCTTTCAATTTTAATTTAAATATCAGCAGCGTTTCTTAGAAAGCTGTACTAAATTCATAATATTTAATTAATTATAACATTTTCTTTTTTCATTGTTCTAGAGATGCAATTTGTATTAAATAATGGATAATCGTGTAATTTGTGGTCTCAGACTTTGGTTGTTTCTGTTTTTCATGCCCACACAAACGCACCTGTAGATATAGATACTCAAAGGCCACAGGGTCGTCTTTGAGCATGTTCTCAAAGTCTCTAGGCAGAAAACAGACACGGAACAAACACCTGTAGTCATGAGTTTCCTTCTTCTCAGCTACCTGTGAAGAAATACTAAATATGTGAGATGCTTAAACACACATTAATGCAGGACAATATTTAGTATTATTAATGCAAAGTGTGTATTTCTGGTAGAGTTTTGTGTTTGCCTCTTGAATAGTCTCCTCATCATGCAGTAGATATAGTTTGCTGCTGCTGTGCTGTTTTTCCAGTACGAGAGAGAAATGTTCAATACGGGTGATAGACAGTTTCTCCTTCAGAGTCATCACTATGTCCTATTCAACAAGAACACGTTACACATATTGAGAATTTGACATAGATTTGGCATATTTGAAAATGTATTAAGTGTAATTAAGTGTGGCTTAAGCTGAGTACTAACATTTACCATTAGACGTGTAATGAACAGCAAAGATTAAATATTAACAACACCTCCCTTAAAAGTACTGTAAAGATATCATGGAACAGTGATAGATCAAATAGTAATACCCTAGTACTGAATGTATTTACAAATATTGCAATGGTACACGACAAAACACTGTATTGTACACAACATGTATTATTGTATGTTTCATAATACCACGTAACATTAAACTTGATGTTACTACCTTAACTGTGGTTTTAGGTTCAAATTTAAAAGCCTTTGTTTGGCCATTTTCCAAGTAGACCTTCAGAACATTGGGCAGGAACAGCAAAGAGTTGCCCTGCAGGTCAGAGGTCAATATAGTTCCAGATTAGAGGACTTAAAAATGATAAATATAGTAATGTAGGTTGTGGCAATGTATATCTTTTACATACAACAGCAACTAATTATAACAAAACTGTTTAAACAATTTAGGTTAAGCCATAAAGGAATTTTATCGGTTAGCGACCATAATCTTATTATCACATAAAAAAATAAGCTCTCTGCATGCAATAAAAGATAAACGGTTTTTATCACTGTCTTATTAATGTGTTGTGTTTGATAATGGGTTTGTTTAATTGGATGTTAATTAAAAACTATCTCAGGCTGAGGGAAATGAACAGTCTCACAGCACTGCACTCCACAAAGTGCTTTGTCCTAAATTACAATTACCATACTGTATATCAGCGACGCAAAGACTAATTGTAGAATAATTAAAGGTTTTAACAACTTATACCTTTCAGGAACACAAATAATGCAACTGGATGAAAATATCATTGTTAAAGTGATGGTACAGTTTTTAGGTACAGACTTGACAGTTTAAGTTCAGTAAAATGATATGGCTAAAGTATACAAGAAAAAATGAGTTGATAAATACAGCCTCTTATTTTTACATTTTTGTATGTATGTTTGTATGTTTGTATGTTTAAATTTTTTAGATAAAAATGTATGTATTTTTTCTGATAAATTAAATGCAATTTTGTTTACGTTGAGTAAAATACAAAAACATTTTTTCTCCTTCTTTCTTCGTGCCTCTAGATCAGACCCACAACTGCTTCTGGAGGCTAGAGTCCTGCAGAGGTTAGCACCAGCTTGCCTCAACACAATGTCCTGGAAGTTTGTCATATGCCTATTAAGACCCTGATTAGCTGATTAACTCTGACTCTGGCTGTCAAGTAGCAGGACTGGGCGCACCTGCTCTAGATGCTCTCTCATTTTCTCCATCATTCACTTTAATTTAAATTTATTGTACATTAACATAAATAACAGAATGTTTCATACTTGTGAGTGACCATTGACTACCACCTCCTCTGCAAACCTCACTTTAACTGGGTTTGTCTTCAGCTTGGCTCTCTTCTCTGGAGTTATGAAGGACGATTTCGGTCCCTGTGACACATTCAGCGATGAACATATTAGACCTTCAGTGATATATTTCACCCATTTTTAAATTCATTGCCAAATGTGTTATCCCAATACGCTCATTTTACCATGTTGTCATATAATTTTTGTATGCTACTATATAGCATTAGTACACCACCTCTAAACCTGCAGTTCTCCAGTCAGAAGTAACAACATTGTTTATGCTAGTCTTTCATTGTATGTGTACACAAAGACTTACCATGGTATTTCTCAGAACAGTCAATATAATGGTGTCCTGACATTCTCTGTAAAGAATACAACAGAATTTGTTTTAACAATATAGTACAATTACCAGATTTTTCCTTTTTATAGTATTTATTCCAGGGGACAGTATTCAATAATTCCATAATTTCCAAGGGACATCTTAAAATTGTCTTTTGAAAACTTGGACATTTAGCTCCCCAATATTTACTTATATACTTATGACATACTTATGCCACAAACCTGATGATGTCAGCAGCCTGCTCTGTGGATAGATCATCAACAGCAATATTATTTATGCTAATAAACTGGTCACCAGGGACAAGCTTTCCATCAGCTGGCCCCCCTAAAAAGCACACACAAAATGTACAACAGAAAAATATCTTGATAACTGCAAGTTATGCATGTGTACAGGGTTTAGACATTATTTATTAATGCCTTTATTTAAAGAAATGGTACCTCATTTATTAAATTTTGAGTTTGATAGAGTAACTATGTTGTTCTAGTTACTGGCTAGTGACTTGGCTGTTGAGGTAACCAGATGGCTTCAGCTACTCCAAGAGTAACGGTTCCTGTAGACATATCTGTATTTGCCATTCCGGTCAGCCAACAAGCGTCTCAACAAGCAGGAGGTACATGCTGCTGGGTCACAGCATTTCAACCCACAAACTTATGCTCAGTTAACAAAATAGATCATATTTTACAGAAATTACATTTGCTGTAAATTGCTCCATTTGCATGTAATTATAATGCATATTTTTTATGTATTATCTTATTCACATTGTATAAATGAATATAATATAATACATATGATATGTGTATGTATTTTGGATCAATGTACGAAAATGAATAATTAATTGTAAAAGACAGAGGTGTTGTGCATCTATTATTTTGATGGGGCACCAGAGGAAGTCCTGGCTTACTTTGTGCCAGATGTGGGCAAGATAGTATCTGACCAAGGAATAAAATGGTGCTTGTTGTTTATGTAATAGTCTATAATAGTCTAGCTATATTGTTTATAGTGTGATGGGGGCCTGGCATCAAATTACAATGTAACCGTTTTTTAAAAAATTAAAGACATTTACATTTATTCATTTGGCAGACGCTTTTATCCAAAGCGACTTACAGTGAATTCAAGGTACACATATTTTTTCAGGACTTGCCTTCCCCTGGGATCGAACCCACAACCTTTGCAGTGTTAATGCAATGCTCTACCAGTTGAGCTAACAGGAAGGCAGTTGAGCTAACAGGAAGGCAAATGATAAGCATCTATTTTCATGGAATGTATGGAAAAGAGCAGCAAATTTTGTTTAACTGGCAAGAAGTCACATAAGTCTGTAGTGATACAAGGGTAAGAAGATGATGACTTTAGCAGTTAAATGCAAACAAAATTGTTGTGGCTGCAGATACCTTCTGTCACATCCAGCACCTGGGGTGGAGAGTGTGTTGAAACCGTAAAGCCATGGGAGTTGAGGGTGAGGTCAAGTGGAATCTTAACAGTGACTCTGATTGGACAGCTCCTCTGGTCCTGAGGGCTACTGTCACCAACCTGCCCATCCTCTAACACACGTTCTCTGTGATGAGAAAGAGTGAGAGAGAGGTTAATGCTACTCAAAGTAAAAATACAAAAGGTACAGGCTTAGTCACTTATTTGCTGCCTCAGTCAAAAACTGGTACCGGCTGGTGGACTCCCTGGAGCGACGAAGCCAGCGTCCCACCACCTGCTCCACTTTGCTGGTCCTGCGAGAGGGTGAGCGACTGCGGTCCCGCTCCTCCATTTAGCTACACACAGAGTGAAACATCACCCTTGGGCCATTATTTATTGCATAGATTAATGGTTTTTAGACACTTTGTGAAAATAAGGCAGTACACTTTCTGAGTCACCAAACTGTCACATCTGATTGGCTAAAGAGGACGAGCTTTATATGGAGCTTTATATTTGGTTTGTAGAAGATGTTTTTGCAGCCTTGGGCTCCCTCGGGGTATTTTAATGGTCTTTTAGAAAACCATTTATGAATCTATGAGTACAATTAAGTCTGTGGTCACCATTACTTGAAGAGATGTTTATGTCTTGTGTTTCTTCTGAAAGGCATATCTGTGGTATATGCATAATCAAAATGGTGTATAAAGCTGTATCAATAATGTTATAATAATGTGTGGTCACACTGCCTACAGCAGTAAAAAGCATGTTCTATCTTTGTATTGTACTTGTAATGATGCACAAATTGCATCTGATTTTTATGGTGCGTCTATTACAAATACTTCTCATTAGGGAATGTGAGATTGGACATTGATGCCTCATGACCAACAGAGCAAACAAAAAACACAAAGAGACAAATAAGATGCTGAGTGAAAAAAAATAGATCTCAGGACCTCATGATTAATGGATAAATTATGTTCTCAGTTTTCACATAATTTCCATTGCACTATCCATTCATTTATATCACTGTCTATGGTATTATCCATAGTAAACACAACATGATTATACTAAGTTTGTCTGTAATTGGTCAGGTATGTTATTAGTAGTAAAAAATAATTGTAAATAGCAGTTGTTTAAATAATTGTAATACAATAGTCATATTTTCTTTATCATAAATTTCAATTATTGTTTGTGTCTTTGAATACAGATTATTGGAACTCATTTCATTCTTTGTCACATTTCATTTCTACACTATTTAAAAATAATTTGAGATAATTTGAGATATTGAGGGTTATTGAGATTGGGCTTTCTTGTTAACTTTCTCAAAATTTACTCAATTAACTTACTTAAAAAAAATTTGGGGGACTATTTAGAGACATTGTTTGAACAGAAAAATATACAAAGCAAATGGTGTGCAAATGGTTAGATCTCAGGCTGTTGGTGTTATAAACAAGCACATACCCCTTTTCCAGGATAGCCTTTGTCCACTGTTATTTTTAAACACAATAGAGGGGTGGCAGGTAGCCATCCATTGAACCTTTTTAATGTCCTCTCTGAAGCTGTTATTTAAGGTGCCACTTTTGCCTCTATTCTCAATTTTAAGAGGGATTAAGACCAAAATTGTTAAGGTTTCCCTACACTAATGTACAGTAATGGCTCTCTTATGTTCTTAGCTCTATTAAATAAGTTTTATTTATGACAGATGCTTAAGACTCCTCTTGATCAATAGTTGTATGTTCTCTTGAATGATTTTTACCACTAAATCTGTAGCCAGTGAAAGACATATATTGTGTATGCTGTGGTTTATTCTAAAGATAACACAATTAAATTGTGGATTGTCTTTTTGTATAATCTTGCTAATTACAAAATTTGATTTAGGAATTAAATCTTGGCTATTGCATTGGAATAAGGGATTGTATTTAATGACTTTCACCATAAAACTGTCATTTCAACATACTTTTCTCTCTCTCTCTGTTTCTCTCTTTCTCTCTGTCTCTCTCGCTCTCTCTTTCGTCTCTGATCTCAATTAGATTAGAGGCCACTAAAGTGAGGTTTAATTCCCCCTTATGCCCATGTTCCCTCATAAAAAGGTCTGCTTAAGCTTTCTGTGAAAGATACTGGCTGTGCTTCTTCACTAGCATGTGCAGCTACCTCTAATGGCTAGGTCAAACCACTGAAGGTAAGAATTGTCCATGCTTCATTCCGGCTCGCATGGGAGGATTACTGGCAGACTCTACCTACTATGTTATCTCAGCATCAATGTCTGAGGCTAAATTCTTTTAAAACAGATTGTATCCTCAGACAGTGGTGTTATTGTGACATTACAATTGTGCTTCAGAACAACACATAGAAATATGTGGTGTCACTGTGACATCACAATTGTACTTCAGAACAACACATAGAAATATGTTTTGTTACTGTGACATCACAATTATACTTCAGAAAAACACATTTAGATCTGAGAATTCACTGTGACATCACGCATATATTTCAAAGCAACACATACAAATCTGTAGTGTTACTGTGACATCACAATTGTACATCAGAACAACACATATAAATAAGTGGTGTTATAAGGTCCTGACTTGTTATATCTCTTATCAGATGTATAACAGGAAGTGTCCAGTGTTGGCACTGTATGCACATGCTTGAATGCAAAACATACACACAAACATAGACAGACAACCCAAAGGTTGTTGACAAGTACTTTAATTGGATTAGCCTGGGACAGAGGGTTACTGCGTCACACACTGAGCCGATCACTGAGGCATGTACTGTAAACATACATTTAACACCCGCTGTGAACAAACAAATATACTTAAACACACATGATGAATACTTACCCTAGGTTGTAATGATACTTCCAGAAGGATCTTCTACAGCATCACCAGTCTTGCAAAGCTTTATTTTCAATCATTTGATCCCTCAGTCCACCCCTCTTTCTAGTTCTTTCCATGCCTCAGTCTGTAAACCACTGTACAAGCATTAAGCAGTTCAGTAGCTAACACTACATGAACTTATTAACTTTATACAATATAACTTTATGGAAAGCAACCAGTTTTGCAGCTTTTCCTATCCATTTGTAATACATACATGTATTTTAGTCTTTAGTCCTGGACTTTAATTTCCATTTTAAGACACCAGAAGTTCTCCCTAGTCTGATCTGATGTCTGCCACATGGCAGCAACAGAAAGTTACAAAGATTTTTGTTCTGTCAGTAATAAACCTCAGTGTCTACAGGTGCTTTGCTTTCTTCTTGTTCCAAAGATCCTGAGCATCAAACATGGACTCTTGTTTACTTCCATAGTAGAGGTCCAAGCGGCCTCAGCTCTGTCAAAGAGACACATAAAATGTCATTTGATATTCTCTTTCTAACATCTGCTTGCCATTTCACATTACAGCACAACAAACACACAAGCACAAAAACTAACAGTTCTCCTAATGCCAACGTTCTGCTAAAATCATCTAGGTAGGTTTGCCATGAAAGTTACCAGTTCTTTCTGTTGAGTTCATAAATACCTGCATATATTATTAGATGTATGCTAATTTCTCAATGGCAGGCTACCAAAACAGAATTAAGTCCTAATCCCTTGCTTGCACATGTGTTTTGATCATTTCAGGTGGAACTGTTAGCAGATAATCTTCTCCACCTACTGCCATTTTCCAGATGATGCATAAATCTTTTGCCCTGGCAGTGTTTGCCCTAAAGCTCTTTCTTCTTATCTGGATAGAGTTAGACAACCGGCTGACGTAGGACCAAACCTAGCATCCCAAATGTGGCATTGAGTCATCCAGCTGCCTCTCCCTTTTTTTAAGAGAGGGTGAATAGTCTCCTTCAGGGCATAGTTTGCCTTTGTTTTTTGGGCTTAATGGCTTCAACATTGTTTGCCATTTCCCTAAGGTTTTTGCAAATGAGAACGTTTCAGCACTGGACAGCAACACACGTTACTTGCGATCGCATGGATGTGAATGAATTAGCCCACCCATGGCTGAATGTGCTGCAGGCATTTCCCCCTCTAAAAAGACAATGAACCTTTTTTCTCTGGAGCTATGCAGCCCTTGAGCTGATTCGGTTACAATTGTGCTGTTTAATGAAGGGTATGTGTTGTTTGCACCTGGTTTCTAAATGGAGACCCTGTCCTGGGACCTATTAGTTGACCTAACTATGCTCTTATATTCCTGAACCTATGGAAGGCATTGATTCAAAGCTTCATTAAAGGCAGCTTTAGCGACTGCCAATCAAGGCAATAAACTGAATGCTCTGTCAGTCATGACCTTGCATTTGTGCCCTCATACATTAGTTTTCACCTAATGCCTGTCTTTTGCCTGCACATGCTTTACTCAAACAACATCTTTAGCGATGCTAAATAATAATAATATAAATAAAAATAAGAATAATGGTAAACAGCTCTTTACCTTATAGGTTTCTGTGATTTATGCCAATGGCTCTTTTATTAGTTGGTAAAAGGGATTATAGCTTATTTTAATCCAGAATTTTAGGGGCATTTTAATATGGGATATGCCTATTGCAATCTTTAGCAATAATATCTCAGAATTTGATATTTATGAAACAAATAACCAAAAATAAACAGGGTTGATTATTTTTTGTTTACATTAATATAGGCTAGCCCTATGAGGGTGTTATAGACTATTTAGTAATCAATAATAATGAGTAATCAATACCTCATTTTGAGATACAACACACAAATGTCAGAAAGAGAACACTGTGTAACTTGCACAACCCCTTTTAACAGAGTGCCGTATCTCACTATACTTTCAACAATTAACTATAACAGCATCTTATAACATGGAGGCGGGGCTTAACTTCCATGCCAGCATGCAGAAGAAATTGTGTTTTTGGTGCTTTTATTGTTAGTCACATGTGAGCCATTCCTAATAGGGAGATAAACAGTTTGGCATTATGAGGAAAGTTCATGGAAAGTAATTTAAATGACACGTTAAAAGGGAGATTAGCCGTGACCTAAAGAGCTTTATTCAATTGAAAGAAAACAATTTAGAAGAGAGATCAATGAAATTAATAATCACAGTTGTTTGTAATATGTTTGATGTTCAAAGCTCTTGTTCTAAAAAGGATCCACTCTGATGGCTTGTGTAATCGTACAATGAGGCATTTTCTATGTTCAGATGAGAAGCAATAGCTTTTTAAAAACACAAGCTTTTTAAACAAGGCTACAGTCTAAAGAAACACCAATCCAGATCTATTTATTTCTTATAATTTTATTAAATAAGTACATGAATGTTTGACCAATACAATGACTGGCTAATGGGCTAAATCAAAGTGACTCTAATAAAGGCTTTTCACCTTATTTAATAAGGTCCTTTCCTAATCACTGCTGATCCAGGTTCTAGTCATTAATGTCTGGACAGTTAACTCCATCCCTGTTGGCCATATGCCATACACCTGCCACAAAACAGATCCAAAATGCTGTAGCTAAACTTGTCCTTAGCCTATGGGTGCTGTCTCATGTTTCTGCCAAGGTCTCTGTTCCTGGTGTGCCAATTATTGTGGTATCATCAATTTCGATTTCTGCCGCCGTGGATGATTCTCGGCCAGAATTAGCAATGGAACAGACCAGACTTTTTGCTGATACAAAAAAGTATCCTACAAGCACAATGCATATTCATATTAAAAACTAACCATATAAGTTATTTATCAAACTACAATTAAATCCACACAAAATGTTAACCTTGCAGTAAATGAAGTTATGGATAATGCCTGCTGCACCTTATAAGCAATAATACAATCATATACTGTAAGGATCCTATCCTATATTCCTGATAGAATTTGATTGAGAATATAAGCAAACTATTACACATGACATTTGGGGGGTTCATAGATGAAGGCTGACCCTGTGAGAGGGCAGGAAAAAAATACATGGGAAAAACAGAAGAAACAGACAAAAAACAAGGTCACAAAAGAGTTAATATAGAGTGACAGTAGAAAGAGAGAGATTGAGACAGTCAGGCTTGACAGAGTTCTCCTGAACATTTTCAGCCTCTAGATTTTAAATATTTAATGCATCCAGTGCAAAAACAGAGAACATTGCCCTCTTTCTCCCTCTGCAGCCTCATTCTCTCCTTTTCTTAGTTTATCCTTCTTTTCCCTAGTAACCACAGTCTTAATCTGCCTCATCAATCTCTCAGTGCCTCTATTTAATTTTACCTACTTGTGTTTTTTCATATTAAGTCACACATAAGCTTTAAGTAAGGCAAATCAAAAGTGATTCAAAAAAGGGGTTCTGCATACTAGATAGATTAAATGACTAAATAATTAAGTCAATATTTTTTCCTTGATAGATGCTTTAAATATTAATAGCAATCTAAACCGCAAGCTGTCCTAATTGGTCTAAAGACTATAAACTGTACACTGTCATGTGCTATATATATATATATACAATATATGGGCAAGTGTGTGTGTCTGAGGTTCACAGCAATGTGATACTGTTGTGCACATATAAGTGTGTGCGTATCCCTTAACCTCTTCTTAAACGCTTTGGTAATCCCATCATTGCCCTTTAACTCATCTTTGAGACTTATAGAGAGAGAAAGAGAGAGAGAGATAAAGAGCAAGCGAGAGAAAACCACAGAGTGCCCAGACATTAATAATGCATCTAGATAATGCTGCCTTACCACTCATAGACACAAGCACAACAGAAAGGGAGTGAAAGACACAGCTGCACAGTAGTGTGTCTCTTTAAGAGAAAACTGAATGGTAATCACAGGGTGGACAAATAAACTGTGAATGAAAGATGCATCAGGAAAAATAAGAAAGTTAAAGAAAATTAGATGCTACAACTTGTGCATGTACAGTATAGCTCAATTGGTAGAGCGCTGTGGTTTGGCCATGAGATTGATTCCCAGGCTGCCATTGGATCTTAACAGCACTGCAATTATGCCAAATCTGTATAAATATAAGACTATAAAGAAGATCAGATTAAAGGAGAAGATGCTAAAAAAAGACACAGGAAGTTTCACAGGAAATGTGGTAGCTGTGTTTGTGTGTGTAGGATTTATAGTGGTGACCAGCTGATCTATGGATTGTGGATTCTTGGTTTCACAACATGATGAGAGATGTGTGGCATAAGGCAGGAAATGCATCAGCTTTTCTGCTCTCTATAAAGAGTCAGAGTGATGTTGCAACATGATATTGATCAGGTTTAGGGTGAAAATACCTATATTTTGTTTTATCATGTTTGTGCATTCAACCTACACAGTAACATAGTATATTTGTAACAATATGAATATAAATTCTGGAAATTAAATCATTTAAGGAAGTTATATACAGTTATGTATACACTCATTTAAAATATGATAAATTAACTATTTCTACCTTAGCACGCAATTTTTGACGTGCATGTTTTACTTACGCTGTAAGAAGAGTAGAAAACTGCAAACTTTGCATAGTTTAATAATCACTAGCTGTTGTCTATAGGGACAACAGATATTTAGATTAAAGTCTTGCATAATAAATGCGACGCAGTGTGTCTAAAGTTCCATATGCATTAAAAGCCTATTGCATGTTAGCATTTCCTAACATCTCGCAATCCAAGATCAGTTATGTTGATGTAAGAATAAAGGATTTACTGAATTCTATGTATGTACTGTAGATTTTATTTGTAAGATTTGTAATTGTAGAATTTATTATTGAATATAAAATAATTAAGCCCTAATCTTTTATATATAACAGCTATATAGTGATGTCAAAGTGTCAGATTACAAAGCTACAAAAATTACTACTTATAACTACTTATAAAAAATAACACTAAAGCTTACACATAATGAATTATTACATTTACATTTATTCATTTGGCAGACGCTTTTATCCAAAGTGGCTTACAGTTAATTCAATGTATACATATTTTTTTTCGTATCAGAGATTGAGTTCCCCTGGCCACAACCTTTGCGGTGTTAACGCAATGCTCTACCATTTAAGCTAACAGGAAGGAAAGATGTGATTACAAATATATTGGCTCATAAAAGAAATGTTAGTATGTTATTGTAAGAAAGATCAGTTTTTTTGCATTAGTGCACATTAGTATCCAGCCTTATTTATTGTAACAGAAGACTGTGTCTGGATGTATTTATTCTCATTTATATTTATAAAAGATGTTTATCTATAGCAAATTATACTGCATTTAACGTATAAAGCTTATTGGTTGAATGCTGCCTGGGGATCAAACCCATGACCTTGGTGTTTGTTGCAAGTGTCACTCATTTGTTTGTTCGTGTACAAATGTGTATGTGACAGTAACAACAGCTGTCATTTGTCAACAGGACCTCAGTCACTCTTATACAGAGCGTTATTGAATCATTTCCTGTTCAGACCACTATCTCTGTCTCCTAAAGCCAGTTAAGTGAATATTGGCACAGATTGCCTATTTCAGAAATTAGCAGATTGTAAATCGCTACTCCATGCCCAATATTAAAAAATGTGTGTTAAAGTGTTACCTGGCTGCAAAATTACAGTTATAATTGAGCATTATTGTATATGTATATCATTACATGTCATTTATTGTGCCTTTAAGAGGCATTAATAGATTGTCAGGTTTAAACTGTGGCACATATCAGCACATGGTCTGCTAAGTTTACATTTACAAGGCATCAGAAATTCACAGTATTCAGCTGCTTCTATAAATAACATTATAAATGAATTATGGACCTTTCTGAAGCCTGTCCAATCTCCTTCCTGATTTTTGCTCTTGGTTTCACCACATATCCTAATTCTAATTACAACCCTGTCCTGGGTTGTCTGTACCTGACCTGTAAAACTACATCAAGTAAACCAATAAATAAAGCCATGGAGAAAACGTTCTGCAGTTTTGCACAATATATGTACTATTGCACTATTTAGCAATGCCTGTTCATTGTTTGATATGATTGTTTGAAAGAACCCATCATATATATTTTGCAGCTGCTGTCCTATCTATCGGCAGGATAGAGCTACAGCTCTAACTCAAAGAAACAATGTTAGCTGTCATTTCCTAAAATGTAAGATAAGAAGATAATGTAATAATATTGGCTATAGGGAAATATCTCTGTAGTGTTTCGGCCAGTGAAATACAAGAACGATATTACAGAGAAAGCAGTATTATTCTACCTCTGTTTTATTAGGCATGTTTATCAATGAGGTAAACGCCTATGCAAAACGGTTTCTGTAAACATGTATAAAATACTTTTTGTTCGTATGAAAAAATTTAAAGGCTTCCTCAGTTATTCTCACGCTCTATGGTAAATCATATTGAAGACAACAATTTCTCTGTAAGCGTTCTCTGTGCGTCTTCAAAGGCGAAAGTGACGCTTAATTCTTTATAATCCGTCAAATTCGCTTCGTCCCGTTGTAGACGCGCCTTCATCTTCATATCTCAACGCTCAGTAACTGCATTTATATGCTAGAAAACACTCACCTCACATAAAGATTGGCACTTTCATGAAATATCCATTGGTTTGAAAGAACAGTCCGGTAAATAAATGAAGTGAAGACGAGTTAGTCCGATGGGAGTTTCATAGCGCTGGAAGAGAGGCGCACTTCAGCTTTAATCTGCTTTCAGCGCTTGATCAGTCTCTCTCTCTCTCTCTCTCTCTCTCTCTCTCTCTCCCCCAGCGATCTGTGATTCAGATTTAAGATTTATTGGTCTGGTGGCGAAACGCTGAAGCGGTAATATCTAAACAATAAAGAAATGTATTGCTCACTAACATAAGATGTTTTTCAATTAGCCTTAGTGTACATTGAAAAGCTGATATTAAAATCACGTGCATTTGTTAGTTCAGCTTCAGTTTGTCTAAATCGCCATGCTTAAACAAAAAAACTGTAGTATAATAAGACAAGAATGGTAATAATATTAATAATAATATTAAAATAATATTAAAACTAAAATATTATTTTGCTAAAATATACACATGAATTTTTTTATGTGTTTGGAAAAGTTTTTTAAAAATCACGATGATTTATATTTCAATATGATTTATATTTATATTCAATCAATATGATTTAGATTTAATCATAAATATATTTTTATTCACAAAACAGCATGGGTATGGCATGATATGGTATGGAGTGGTTTGCCATACAGGCCGCTAGATGTCGCTGTGCCCTTCTAAACTCAGAGGGAGACGAGGAGAAGCAGAGCTGAAATCGTGTGAGAAGAGAGAGCTGTCATGAAGAACAGCTGAGAGGTTTAAAGGGACTGGAGTGCGTGCCCACGGTTGCAGCATACTGAGGTATTTCTAATCCAAGCTCATGACAGATCACAGATGTTGTACGTGCACAGACGCAGCTTCATGTCGACACTCCGCTCAGACAAGGACTTATACATACGAAATTGTTGTACTAGATATTTAATATAGTCATTCTGGCAGCTAATAAGCTAATTGTAAAGAGCCACAGTCTGAGTTCAACCAACATTATATTTTAACGTTAAAACTATAATGCATGAGTTTAATCATATGTGGTTAAATTATATGCGTAAATTTTTACCCATCTCTTTTCTGGATTTACGTCTATGTTTTATCAGCATGTTATATGGGGTGGGCCCGCATTAAAAACCCGTGTAACTTGACGTTAATAAATGTTATTTGCTGTATCACGCTTATTGCATTATGCATTAGTACCAAAACAAGCGACAAAACTGATTTTATTGCACGAATCTGATTTGAAATTTTATAATCCTTTGGCATTTAATATTCTGCAAATAAACAAACTGCTTGGTGTTATTTGTAGGTTAGGCTGTAAGGGATCGCAACAGTCACCGTAATAAAACCATATAGTCAGGTGATTCTATGAAACTAAACTATGAACTATGAAACTAAATAGTTGTGTAAAATAACAAAGATGGCACAACAGACAACTTTGACACATACTTCTGGGCTACTTGCGCAACAAGTTTTGTTTACCCCAATATTTTAATTTTGCATTTAATGCATTTTAGCCTGGGAATCAAACCTAGCACCTTTGCGCCACTAACGCAATGGTCTACCAACTGAGCTACAGTTATAACCAATGTTTAAACACAAAACAGTTTAAATGTTTGATGAAAATCGCGGAGGAGAATGACAATGCTGTGGTCTGCAGGCAAAGCCTCTGGGAGGCAGGAGGAACGGGTCAACATGGCAGGTGCTGGGGTGAATGCCCCAGCTAACCCTGCCTGTAAGATCATGACCTTTAGACCTTCAATGGAGGAGTTTAAAGACTTCAATCAGTACCTGGTCTATATGGAGTCTCAGGGAGCTCATCGTGCAGGACTAGCAAAGGTTTGTGCTGTGATAGTGAGCAAGTTAGATTATATAACATGTGAAATGTCATAGCTAAAGCTTGACGTTATATGCTTTCCCATTATGTAGAATAGCTCTAATTGTACAATGTTTATTAATTGTGTGTGTATGCACTTTTTGTTTGTTGCTTGTTGTTATTGTTTCCAGGTGTGGATCACATGTAATTCAAATAAACTTTACATTAAAACAAATTTTCAATAAACCCTAAAAAATATTAAATATGAATCAGCCAGACTATTCATTGAAATGTAAATAAAGGTTAAAAACTTGGGTATAAACAATCTTAAGTAATGATTTGTAAGTGTGGCAGTTTCATTCTGTAAACACCACAAGAAGTTTAGAAATTTAAGAACTAGTTTCTAATCATGGATGAACCATTAGAGCAATTTTTTGACAGAATTCACTAAAACAGAGCATGGACCTCCAAGGTTTATTTGTCTTATGGGGGTTAAATATTACTCATATATTACACTTATATTATTCTATTGGTGGTTCAGGATTCTCACAGCTTAATTATTTATTACAGGTAATTCCACCCAAGGGTTGGAAGCCACGTCAAAATTATGATGATATTGATGATTTTGTCATCCAAGCCCCAATTCAGCAAATGGTGGCTGGCCAATCAGGACTCTTCACCCAGTACAACATCCAGAAGAAGCCGCTCACTGTGCAAGAGTTCAGAAGACTAGCCAATAGTGACATGTAAGTGATGCGTGCACACTAAAAACATTAGCATGCCATCCTTATAATCTTTTAAAGCTACATTTAAAACTGTACAACAGTGTGGGACACATACTATACATATTCAGTACATCTGTTTATCGTTTAGTACATTTGCTAGAATTTCGTTTCGTAAAATCAATTTAATAGATGTGGCACACATATCAAGTTTGTTTGCCACAATTGTTGTTTTTAATAACATATTGTGTATTTATCCTGTGGTTACCCCACTTTTTTATGCAGTGTTATGTGCTAGACCTCTGTTGTATGCTGTATTGAGTTTCCTTTAAATGATGGCTTAACCTGTATTCGTGAAGGACATCTGGAGATGTGTGATTTACCTACTCAGGTACTGCACACCTCGCTACCTGAACTATGAAGACCTGGAGAGGAAGTACTGGAAGAATCTGACATTTGTCTCGCCTATCTATGGTGCTGATGTGAGCGGCACACTTTATGATGAGGTGAGGGTGCAGGCGTTCTGCAGGGTTGTTCAAAATTCAGAATTTAGGAATTTTCTCCATCTCAGTTCATGAATGTGAATTTGAATTGAACTGGACACAACCATGAGGAAGTTGAACTTGAATTGACAGGAAGTAGATTCTGTCTGTTTGTCTATCTTTAAGACCTAAAAAACGTTTTTTTTATAAACCTTATAACATAGATTTGTTTTGTTACATGATAGTTCAACAAGACAAACTATGATAAATAATCTTTTTAAGGTAAATGTAAAACTTACGGCAATTGTATGAGTTTAATATTTGTTAGATTCACATTACTTTCTTTTTAAATTCAGTACATTAGCTTCAGTACATTCTATTTTTAATAGCAATTCTGTATCCTGTTTGTTGCCTCAATTCAAATGCAGTTCTAATTTGGAATGTAATATGCTAGTTAGCAGGTGACAGCTGTGATACCATTATATGTCGCTTTTATCCCAGGGCATTGATGAATGGAATATCGGGCACTTGAACTCAATCTTGGATGTGATAGAGGAAGACTGCGGGGTTTCTATTCAGGGAGTGAACACACCCTATCTGTACTTTGGCATGTGGAAGACCAGCTTCTCCTGGCACACAGAAGATATGGACCTCTACAGCATCAACTACTTGCACTTTGGGGAGCCCAAGTCTTGGTAGGACACATTCTGTATTTTTTCATTACACGAAGATGTATTAAAACTGTAAAAATGTAGAGCACTTCTGCAGTGCTCTCTTTATCATCTAGGAATTTTGTCATTACCAGTAACATAACATTTAACATAACTAAATATATGTCCTAATTCTAGGTATGCCATCCCTCCAGAGCATGGAAAGAGATTAGAGCGTCTTGCTATAGGTAAAAATTTTGACAGTAGGGGACTTGGAAAAATGTTATTCAGTTAACAAACTAACAGATGTTATGCAAAAATGCATATTTCTAAACTTTGATACTTTTATATCCATGTATCTACATCCAGAGCTCAACAATAAGCCTTTTCTTTTGTCATGTTTTCCTATAATATGTATCCCTTCTTATATGTATTATATACAGGTTCTTATTTATATTGACTGTTAGGAAAATATACACTTTTTATTTCATTTTTCATTTTATTTGTATCCATTATTTACTTTTAATTTTGAACTAATTCTGCTACAAGTTATTTTTGCAGTTTAAATGTTAGCCACATAAATGGTTAATTGGTAACATTAAAAACACACATATCCGAAATAGGATATACACATACATCACCATAAACCATATGTTTATTTATAACTAAACAGTGACAACGCATCATGTAGCAGTTCTGTCAGCCACCCTGAATCACTGTCACATTTGCCCCAGGGTCTCAAGCCATCCTTATTTTTTGTTATTGTTGTGCCCTGACATCTCAGTATCGACTTTGGGGGTTGGTATAATAAATGTGTCTTTGTCCTTAGGTTTCTTTCCAAACAGTTTTAAAAGCTGTGAGGCTTTCCTGAGGCACAAGATGACTTTGATATCCCCTTCTGTACTGAAGAAATACAGCATACCATTTGACAAGGCAATCTTTTTTGTATAAATTCTAAACCATTTATATTTCATTTTTAACTGTTGTGCTATCTTAGTTCTCCTATGTATTGACACTGCACTGATGAATTATTACAGATAACACAGGAGGCCGGGGAGTTCATGATCACATTTCCTTATGGTTACCATGCTGGATTCAACCATGGCTTTAACTGTGCTGAATCTACCAACTTTGCAAGTATCCGGTGGATTGATTATGGCAAAGTTGCCACACAGGTACCCGAAAGGCACCTAACAGTTATTGTACTTTCATCTACAGCTGTTGAATATTTAGCACACCTTTGCGAAGCTAATCTCTTTGTGATTTTCAGTGTACTTGCAGTAAGGACATGGTAAAGATATCAATGGATCCGTTTGTCAGACGATTCCAGCCAGACCGCTACCAGGCTTGGACACAAGGCAAAGACACATGCTTATTGGATCACACCCTGGCCACACCCAGCACCACACCTGAGCTACAGAGCTGGCTTCAGAGACGTCGCAGGAAAACACCTGCCACCAAAAGGTAAAACACATAAGTGAAATATTGTCTGCCTAAGCTGGGGGCACAGAATTATGCAATAATGATAGGCAAGTGGAACATCCTATTATTGCATTCGGACTGAATACAATGATTGGCCAAATGTTTAATGGTGCTGTGTTTTGCACAAATAGTAAGAAATGTATAGACCCATATGGCTCCTCTACAAGCCAAGTTTTTGAAAAACATTCTTCAGACAGAGATCAGTCTATAAATCTTGAAAGATTACTTGGATCACTGTATTTATTTCCTCCATGCACACATGCACTTTATACACTTCTATTTATTCACTTTATATCTATCTATTATATACAAACACAGCTAGCTGTTTGCCAAATGTCTTAAATGAATAAATCTAGGTGGTGACAAATCTTGCCATATTTCATCGTTTCATTTCATGATCTGTCAATCACACTCAATCACACTTGGACAGTGAGTCATTAATTTTTTCTTTCTATCAACAGTCTCCATTACCCACGTGCATCCTCTAAACAATCAAAGACATTGGAAACCACGTCATTGAAAGGGGGTAGGAGGAGCAGACGGTCAATTTTAACATCAGAAGAGAAGAACGAAGAAAAACCTTTGAAGCACACCTCAAGTGAATTAAAGGGCTAGTATCTTTTATACTGCTTTTGGCTGTTTACTTGGCATAGTGTCTTTATTGTGACTGTGACTATTAGACTTTATTTTGTCAAAGTCAAATTTGTGTGCAGTATTGCAGCACTGCAATCCAGTTTTACCAGGAGCTAGATACAATGCAGTATTACTAAGCCATTAGAACTTCTTTTAAAACAAAGTTTTTATTTTTTTATTTAAATGGGGCATGTACCCAATCTAGCAATCATTGCTTTTAATAAATGATGGATCTAATGATTAAGTAAATTTATGGTGTAGTTGAGCACACTTTCTGCATTTAAAAAAGCAGATGCAGGTCACAAAAATTGTAGTGATGGAATAATGCTTTGCAGTCTCAGCACTATATGCTATATTGAGGTACATTTACATTTATGCATTTAGCAGACACTTTTATCCAAAGCGACGTACAATTGAAGGAACAATAGAAACATTGCACCAACTGAAAAGGAACAACAACAATCTTATAAGCATGGCACCATTTTCCCTAGACTAGTATAGCGTAAGTAAACAAGTGCTTTTTTTTTATTTAGAGACAGTAGAGAGCGGTAAGGGAGAAAAGAGGAGGAAAAGAGAGAAGTGTTAGTAGTAGTAGTAGTAGTTGCATTTAATTGGGGAGGTATAGTCTAAAGAGGTGAGTCTTTAGTCTTTTCTTGAAGATGGATAGTGATCGCACTCCATCACATCTCAGAAAGGTAGTCTGATGTTCTTCTTAACTTCTTCTTAACTAACTGGTCGGCAAGATGAGAAATAAGACTGTATGAATTGCATTTAGTGTGTTGCAGGTGTAAATGAATGACCCTATTAGCAGATGTTTACTTTAATATTTGTCTTTGTAGGGCTCACTGGTCCATGTCGACAAATGTGTGTTGTTAAGGTGACAAGAGTAGAGAATGATTTGTTGGCCCAGTCCACCAGACAACTCAAAGGTTCTTCCCCGGAGAGACCCTTGAATCCCGATCTCACCAGCCCGACATCCTGCCAGAAAGACCTTGATCCTGGTCAAATAAACTCCCAAGTGTCTTTAATGGTAGATCAAGGTCAGGTATCAGTAAACCCCAGTGCACAACCTGGACCTGAAGCATCTTCAGACAGTGAGATGACTGTGGATGTGACTCCTAACTCACAAAGAACTGCTGAAAATTCAAATCAAACAATAATCCCAAACTATGAATCTGCCTCAGAAACAAGTGTTCCTTCTGTTCTGCCAACACTTAACTCCAGTGGTACTGCAGTTTGGTCTTTGGAAAGTGATTCCCAACAATCTGAAACTAAAATGGACAAGTCAACCACTGATATTTTGACTGAGAGCAGTATCAACTGTGGCACACCAGCACTTTACAAAGAGCAAAACTCAATCCATCTAGATTCCTCACATGACAGAACAAACTCTGAAATCCAACAGACTGCTTCATTTTCAGAAATGCCTCTTCTGATGCCTGAGCTCACAGAGGAGGAGAGAGTAAATCCCCAATCTTTTGCACAGGAAATGCCCTCACTGACTCTGGCTGTCCGACCTCACTCTACAAAACTCCTACTTGATAGTCCGAACACTAGTACAGCATCTGTTCTCCATCTGGACAAATCCCACTTACCTTATGTTGTAACAGATGACACAGGGACTTGCTCTGAAAGCACTTGTCCTGATTGGCCCTTCACTGCAAATCAAGAAGGTACCAGCCACTCATATAAATCAATTTCAGACACTTGTACAGCAAAACTAGCATCTCCCTCCATGATCACACAATGGGAACCACCAGAGAAAAAGTCCAAACAAGAAGGACATGAAAATATACTCCCAACCACTGACCAGAACACTGAACACGAGAACACACACACTTCCACTGTTCCACTGACTGCTGAACAATTTCAGATACCCACTAACTGTCTTTTGCAAAATTCTACAGTAGCAGACATGGATTTTACAGATGCATGCAACTCAGTGCCTGATGACTCATGTCTTCCTGATGTTTCATCAGACAGAGATAACAAGCCAACTTCTTTGTGTCTTGAAGACCAATCCAGCTCTGTCACTGCACCAACAAACCCCTTTGTGGATTCTAAAGCCTTCACTTCCACCATTTGGAAAAACCTCAGTTCCGAGAATCCTGCTGTGCTTATTGAAAGCTTGCAACCTGAGTTGGTAGTAGGTCTTACCAAAGGTGTTAACACTCTCTATGCTCATGACTCACTGCCCTACACCTTGTGGTCTGATTCCAGCTGCCAACCAGACAAGTTCCCTGATTCTCCAAACTCTTCACCTTGCACCCAGGCCTGGGGCAACATGGAACCCAACTCCATGCACTGTTCTGGGTCAGAAATAACCCCAAATCTTCCTCCAGCTCTCCAGCACCAGAAGTCGGACATGGAAGTCACTGAAGCTTGTGTTCTTGGGGAGCAGACAGTCTCCCTGCAATCACAGAAGGAAGAGATCAAAGGGAAAAAGTATTATGAAGGTGTAAAGTCAGAACATGATGGGTCCGCAAGCGATTCCTCCGATTCCTGTGAATCGGGAGGTAAAGGAACTAAGAGCAGCAGTGAATCCAGTGATGAAAATGCTATGAGTGACCCAGAGTGTGGGGAAGCTGGTCTGGAGCCAGGAGAAGTGTGCACAGTGAGTTCTGCATTTTGTCCTTATCAGGTGTAAAAAAAAACAAATGATTTGGATCCTGACGTGAATCCAGCACAGTGTAGGAAATGCATTACCAGGGAGAATGATTAAAAATAGAGCTTAGTAATCAATAATATTTAAATTTAATCATTGGCAATCAGAATATTGACAATTATTTTAGAGAGTATTTAGAGAGTATTTAGAGAGTGTGCTGTGTCTCTGACTAAGCATACTTTTCTTTTTCTCTCTCAGTATCACATGCAATCTGTTAAGAAGACCGCCAAGAGTTGGCGTCACCCCCTAAGAAAGCCAACAGCCAGAGCAGTACCCAGTGCAGTAAAACAGCAAGCTGCCAGTGATGATGGTGAATATTTAACTGCTTTAGCTTTCAATGTAACTTAGAGTATTTTACTACAATGTTCCATCACCTTCGGTAGAACAATATGGATGTTCTAGAACCATTTAAGGAATTGGAGTTCACAATAATTTGTGACGTTCCATTAATAAGAAATACTATATAGACAAGTTTGGTCTCTCAGTTTCCAGCCACTGTGTATATCAGCTGTACATAGTATGTTAAAAATAATTGTATGCGTATGTGTGTTTAAGAGGCTGGAGAGGAGTTTGGAACTAAAGATGGGGAACCAGAGACTGAGGAATGGGCGAAACCTTTAGTGCATTTGTGGCAACACAGGAAAACAAATTTTCAACATGAAATAGACTATAATTTAACTGCAGCTAAAACCGCTCCCCACTGTGCTATCTGCACCCTCTTCATGCCATACTGTCAGGTAACTTATAGAAACAGATGCAGCAAAACATGGAATATGATTTGATGTGGAATGTGATCGGAAAACCTTGAAAGTTTTGTTTTTGCATTCCGACAGTCTGAGAATTTGGAGGAGAGAAAGCATGAAGT
This sequence comes from Yasuhikotakia modesta, assembly GCA_036877545.1. Taxonomy (NCBI): domain Eukaryota; kingdom Metazoa; phylum Chordata; class Actinopteri; order Cypriniformes; family Botiidae; genus Yasuhikotakia; species Yasuhikotakia modesta. Next base: position 40,181 of record JBAJNP010001492.1, read on the forward strand.
CTTGGTGAGTGATTCCACAGAGTCCCAGGAGTCATGTTCTCAAGAGGCGGGCTTGAGATCAAGACCCCTGATCCCAGAAATCTGCTTCACATACGAGGAGGGTCCTTGCCCCTTAAACACATCACTGGAGGAGGATGGATCCAGTCCTCTTGTGGCTTGCAACAACTGTTATGTTCAAGTTCATGCCAGTATGTCTCAGAGATTACCTGACAACACACCATCATGTTCCGAAAATGTCTGAATTTGATATGTTAATTTGATATGTTAAGATTTTGGATATGTTAAGGAATGTTAACGTTGGATTTTTTTAAAAATAAAAGCTTGGCAAGTTTTTGTTTAAAAGAGTGAGTCACCATTCATGTTCATTATATTTTTGCGTGATTACTTTTCATTTAATATTATCAGACTTAAAGATTGGAACTTGCGCCAATAGGCAACTACCAAGCAACCCAGAACACAGTAACTAATAATGTCATGGCAACCACACACTATGTTTAACAAAGGCTTCTTGGGAAATTTAAAAAAATTGACATACTGTAGATTAGTATTTAAAAAAACGTTGAGCTTAATGGAAAGAGAAGCTATTTGGGAATTAGTATTGATGTTAAAGCATTAACTTGACATGGAGGAAAATGGATATACAGATGATATATTTTGATTGGTCCACAGGTTGTTACGGTGTTGCTGTTTATGATATCGACCCTGTGTGGACATGTGATCGATGTGTGAGCGGAGACCTGGCAGCTGTATGTACAGTAATCATTCAATCACTAATTGTTTTTTTCTATCAGTAATACAATTGTTACAGGACACATACATTTGCTTGCCAAGAAAAGCACTGTTATCTCTATATATGTTTATATGAGTGTTTTATAACAGGGGTGCTGTTTGTGTAACCTGAGAGGAGGTGCATTAAAAAGAACTTCAGACGACAGGTAATATTCCTTATTTGGTGTCTGTAATAAAAATATAGTGTCATATTAAAACAGCTTGGTCGCTTTTATAAACATATGTTTTACACACATTCTCTAATATTTTAAAATAGACATTAAGCAAGCAAGGGTTTAATCAGGCCAGTGTTTTAAGACATAATGAAAGCAGAAATGTCTCATGAATTTATAAACTCTGTAGATGGGCCCATGTGATGTGTGCTGTGGGCCTCCCTGAGGTGAAGTTCATTGATGTAGTGAAGAGAGCTCCTATTGATATCAGTGCCATACCTGTACAGAGATATAAACTGGTGAGTAATAAACACTTCAGCCCAAGCACTTTCAGTGGGGTTCATGTGTTTGGACAGGTGAGACCATTCTTCTGAACTGGACTCAAAGCATTTAGATCACCTCGCTTTCTGGAAAAGAAATGCCTGATCTTTCTAAAAAAAATTGTTTGACTTGAGATATAGTGGCTGCCTCACTGGTTTTGTGCATCTGTTAGTAATGCCTTTGTCTGCTAACTTGTCTGTAAAAATGGATGTTCACATATCTTTGACTGGCTTGTCACATGGTGCATATTGTGTTCCCCAAAATTGTGTCGCATTTTATCAAAGTATATCAGTTAAACAGATTGATTTAGTCAGATTGTTCTCCGGAGAACCTTTATGAAACTGAACCACAGAACCGTGTTACATTACTTACACATATTTATTGTGTATACTAATACACTTTTTCCTCTTGCTTTCTCTCTTTCTTTCACTCTGTCAATAGAAGTGTATATATTGTCGTAACAGGATTAAAAAACTGTCTGGAGCCTGTATTCAATGCTCTTGTGGGCGTTGCCCAACGTCTTTCCATGTCACCTGTGCTCATGCTGCTGGAGTGCCCATGGAGCCTGATGATTGGCCATATGTGGTTTTTATCACCTGCCACAGACACCAATCACGAAGCTCTAGTGCTGTGAGTATTTGACCAATCACAAAACTATATACAGCCATATTGATAAACACATTTTTACAAAGACTAACATTTTAAACCAACTGTTTCACTAGGTTTACAGAAAGTATAAAACAATGCTAAACTACTACTACATTGTGACCTCAACCTTGAAAGATCTCAAAAATAAAAAAAATGCAGAAATTGGTTTTGTATGCATAAGTTGCATTAATTTTATATAATTAATTAAAGCAATGCTTTACATCTTATTTTATGTTTTGTGGAAGAAAAAAAATTGTACAGATTTGGAATGACATCGGGGTGGGTAAATTATAATAAAATTTATTTTTGGGTAAACTATTCATTTAATTGAATGTCACACAGGAAATAAGCATATCATTGGTTACCCATTGAAATCAGTGTTTTTTTTTTCTCCGCTCAGAAAGTAAAAGTGAACAAAAGTGAATTAGCAGTGGGCCAGACAGTGATAAGCAAGCACAAGAACCTTCGTTACTATAGCTCTCGTGTTACCCAAGTAACAGCCCAAACTTTCTATGAGGTCATGTTTGACGACGGCTCATTCAGTAATGACACATTTCCTGAAGATATTGTGGTAAATGCTTTCATTGTATTCAGTGCATAAATAAATGTAAAAGTGTTTGTTTAAAAATGTTTATCTACATCTTCTAGATACATATGAGATTATGGCCCCAGGTTTACAAGCTTTACCAAACATCCATTTTCTACCTCCCCACAGAGCAGAGACTGTGCCCAGTTAGGGCCTCCTGAGGTGGGTGAGGCTGTCAAGGTAAAGTGGCCTGATGGACTTTTTTATGGAGCCAAGTATCTTGGCTCCAACACTACATATATGTACCAGGTATGGACAAGCCCTCAACCATGTCCTTTCTGTAACATTCATATGAATGTCACTTCAAATATTTTAATAGTCTTTATAGTTGAGGGTACATCATGTTCTGTGTTGTTATGTAAAGGTGGAATTTGAAGATGGATCTCAAGTATTAGCAAAAAGAGAAGACATTTACACTATGGAAGAAGACCTGCCCAAAAAAGTCAAAGCTCGCTTGGTGAGTTCTTACTTAATATACTCGTATTTTCGTTAAACAAGAACACAGTCAAAACTACACGTTATCTGCTGTAATTAGTTGAATTGTCTCTATTTTTGTTAAATGTAAATTTATAGATGTGAATGCTTGGTTTTTGGTGTTTTTTTACAGTCCACGGCCTCCAGTATGCGTTTCCAGGATGCGTTTTTCACCACACAAGCTGAAAGAAAAAGGCGACGCATGCCAAACTCTCGGTTCCAGACAGATTACATTGCCCACATCAGCCCTCGAACCTTCATGAGGGCTTTGGAAACACGCAACAAATACAACTGAGGAGTGGGACTGTTCTTATTTGATTTCATGATTAAAGAATGTGTCTCAGTGTGACCGTGATTTTTACAAGTTACAGAGATACTGGGTCTCATATGTCAGGGACAAGAATGTTTTTCTAAATTAGAAGTTTTCCTGTTATATTGCAGAGGTTTTTCTAGCCTCTAATGGTATTCTGTAGCATTGTAATCTCATAATTCCCAACTGAGGCTTATTTCTCTTGCATGCTTGTTTTGTAAATGATTTGTCTTGTGCCATGCATCATCAATGGTCAATAACACCTATTAGCATTCAGCTCAAAACAGAATAAATGTTGAATTAAACGAGTTGCTACTGATGTCGAGCAAAGCACATGTCACCTTTTACTTAATTTCATAATTAGTAATTTATTTATTTTGAGTTTTACTTTTTTTTTAAGTGGTGCATAAAGCTGTTAAAAAATATTTATATAAAGAGATTTATGTTTGCTTTGTGATGTGTCTTGACCATATTTAATTTAATACTCTGCATTCTGTTAAATATATGGATTCACAATTCGACAGATTTTAAAGATGTATTTGTTATTATTTATATGGCTGTTCTGGTTGCTGTGAATGTATATAACAAATATATATAACAAAAGTATTCATTTACACTATCTTAAATTGTTGATAATTATAGATTTAAATATTCTGGTTTTTAAAACCCCAAGAACGCTCACAAGATATGCTTTGCATGTTGTACAGTACAGAACTACTTGCATGTATCTTGACCAATAAGACTCGACCTCTCTGCTTGAACGTTGATTGGCTGTTGCTGCTAAGGTTGCTAAGGGTGATGCGTCGGAGTGAAGCACTCTGGGAAGTGTAACATTTCATAGGCTTTCTCACACAGAAATGAAGGTAAGCGTCTTTAAAATGAAACTAAAAACAGATCAGGTTAAATACAAATAAATATCGCTATTTGAAATGCAAAAATGAGTTCACAGATGACGATTATCAGCTGGCTTTTCAGGAGCAATACGCATAGCATTAGCACATGGCTAGTTAGCTTGAAGAAGTGAACGATAAGTGAGTCTTTAATTGTAAAAATAAATGCATGTAAAACAGTGACTGAATCATTTATTCCAGTATACCGCGTCGCCGAAGACACTTGTTGTCAGGGACAAGACCGTTACCATGTTATCTTTATTAATAATTGTCCCCTAATACACCATATTATATTTAGATATATGACTTTGATGTGTTAAGAAAATGTACTGATTTGCAAAATTTTGTTTTGTCTTTTTCAGCGGGTTTTTACGCTCTCTGAAAAGTCCTGGTCGGGATCATGTTTGCTGTATAAGTGGCAGAAAACAGTTGGCAACTATATTGCTGTTGCTGGGTGAGAACTTGACTGCTTTTGTCCAGTCATTATTTTTAATCTTATTTAGAAGCGTTTGTCTGGGTTAGAAGTTATGTCATATACATGTCTAATGCACAGGCCCGACAACTTGGTGAAAATCTTTGATCGACATGGACAGAAAGTAAACGAGTTGAATCTCCCAGGGTAAGTGGACAAATTATAACATTTCCAGCTAGTTTGTTATTTCAGATAAAATTATTGTGAAGTCCACCTGAGATAAACAATTTTAAGTTTATATTTTATGCCATTTTTCTCTATGATTACCAAACACCTAGTTGAGGTACACATACTGTATTCTCTTTGTGTTCATATTGGCTCATATTGTTTGTGTGTGTATGTAGGAATTGTGTTTCTCTTGACTGGGATAAAGATGGCGATATCTTGGCTGTGATTGCTGAAAAGTCCAGCTCCATTTTCTTATGGGATGCCAATGTCAACAAAACCTCACAGCTGGACAGTGGCATGAGGTTAGAGAAAGTGTTATTGAGTATAGATTATCTGTTGTATGCAGGTTTTTGTTAAGGTGATGCAAGGTAATTTCTGGTTGTATTTTGTGGTTTAAACAGAGATCAGATGTCATTTTTGCTCTGGTCCAAAACTGGGCCACTATTGGCTGTTGGCACATCCAAAGGAAACCTACTCATCTACAACCAACAAACTTCGCGAAAGATTCCTGTTCTGGGTAAATTTAAGCCACTCATCTACAGACATAGTACAATTGATGCTTTAAAATATGTATTCTATACAATACAATAAAAAAATTGTGCATTTATACCTTTTTAAATAAACAAATAAACATAGATTCAATAAAATTTAAAACAACAGTTTATCACTGTGAATTGCAACACATGCTGGTGTAATTCACATTGTAATTCATGTATATAGGATATATATAAGGATATACATATATATGGATATTTTGTTATTTAGTGCAATGTTATATTGAACAATGTCTGATCTATTAGATAACACTGTTATTTGTCTGTGTCACTATAAAGTTGACCCTATATATGTAAATATTTGTTGTATGTTGTATTAAATAAAATATTTATTATATACAATGCTATGAAAAAAAATCATGCATTTATATGTGTAGGGAAGCACACAAAGAAAATCACATGTGGCTGCTGGAGCTCTCAGAACCTCTTAGCTCTGGGCAGTGAAGACCGAAGCATAACAGTCAGCAATCATGAGGGTGACACCATTCGACAAGTATGTTTGGGGTTGGGGTCCCAGAGAAACCCTGTATTAAAACAGTTCATGATAAAGCTCAAAGATATAAATAACAGGGTGTAACTTAATGGAGCAGTCGTGGCCTAATGTTTAGAGAGTTGGACTTGTAACCCAAACATCACAGGATCAATTCCCCGATAGATGAGTTCCCAATGCAGAGTTCCTACACTTAAAATGCTTTCTGTTGGTCAGACCTCCGTGAGGGCAGACCCTGCAGACGTTCAGTTTTCTGTGATGAAAACGGATGAGAGGTCATCTCCAGGAGAAAGCACCGTATGTTGATAGACTTGTTTACTACTGATCACTTGGGAATATAAATGGGTGGTAAACGAAAATCACTGTACTAGGATATACAGAGTAACAATATATTATTTTTTTGGGTAAACTTAATTAAAACGTTTTAAATGAAGTAACGAGGTAATTCCAGTGTAATTTCTGGAATTAATTCCTTTTTAAGGAGCATTTTCTTTACATTTTTTAGCTTATGTTTATGCGTTTTTAAATACAAATACTTAATACTTTTAAATGTCAAATACTTAAAACTGCTACTAAAATAGACCTAAAATGTAAAGACCTACATGAAAAGTTAGATAACAGAAAAATTGGACAGTTAAAACAACTTAATGACTGTTACCTTGCAGGTGAGTGTAGCTTTGGGGAAGAAAACCCTATTTCTGTTCAATCTCAACGATCCTGATAACCCTATAGAACTGGCCTTCCAGCAGCGCTATGGCAACATAATCTCCTACCGCTGGTACATACACAGATAATTATTGTACTATATTACTGTACTGTAGACTTAATTATTGTATTGACAAGCGTAATGTTGTTACCTCTCTGTAGGTATGGGGATGGGTATATAATGATTGGATTTTCACATGGTTATTTTGTGGTCATTTCCACACACATCCGTGAGATTGGCCAAGAGCTGTTTCAAGCTCATAATCATAAGGACAGTTTGACCAGCATTGCCATATCACAGTCACTAAATAAGGCAGCGTCATGTGGGGACAACTGGTAAGTGCTTGTTAATACATGTATCACTGATTTAGATGTTTTATGCTGTCTAAACATTAATAAAATGTTATACAGGGACATAAATGGATTTAAAAGAATAAAAACAACAATTTATTATTGGTGATTGTGTGTGCATGTTTATGTGTATATTTATGTGTGTGTGTACAATAATATACAACAAAAGTATGTGTCATGCTTGTAATATCACTAATAAAATGAAGAATTTTCCTTAGTAGGTTGTGATAGGCAACTATAAGCTTTTGTAGCCTAGAACATTAATTTTAGAACAATGTCTGGATACGATCACATGACGTAACACTGTTGTGTGTCTATGTCAGTATAAAGATACATGACCTGACAGATCTGAAGGAGATGTACGCTATAGTCAGTCTGGATGAAGAGACCAAAGGTATCATATCATTAATCACATTTTTATGCACTGTGTATGCATATAAACCATTGTTCTTTAAGAGGTGTGAATGTTTTTGAAACACTCAGTGTGTGTCTCACTCAGGTCTTGATCAGATGTGTTGGACTGATGATGGACAGCTGTTAGCTGTGTCCTCTCAGCAGGGCACTTTGCATGTTTTCCTCACCAAATTGCCCATACTGGGAGACAGCAGTGGCACAAGAATCGCCTATCTTACATCCCTCCTGGAGGTTACAGTTGCTAATCAAGTGGAAGGGGTGAGGAGGCAGACATACAGTATTTAAACATATGCGAAAAGCTACTCATTCATACTGTCATACTTATGCATATGATCACAGTCTGTATACAGATTCAGATGGGGGTTAATAAACAGGGTAAAAATATATACTTGAATCAGCTTTCTCCATGTATTGTTAGGTTGAATTTGGCAATTGTAGCTTAAATAAATATCTTGAATTTTGTCTTTTACCTCAGGATTCCCCAGTTGCCATTGCTGTGGAGGTGGAACCAAGTTTTATTGCTGTGGGGCCATATCACGTTGCTGTGGGCATGAATAACAGAGCTTGGTTTTATGCATTAGGAGACAGTGGTGAGTTTGAAACAGTATAAACAATGTAAGTCCTGCAGGAGTCATAGGAAACAGAAGTGAACTGATATATAGATGTGAAGTGCTCTGTTTACACTTGTCTGTGTGTTTCAGGAGTGGAGCGTGTAAAGGACACCGAGTATTTAGGGACAGTGGCCAACATGTGTCTGAACTGTGACTATGCCGCAGCCCTGTTTGAGGGGAAAGTCCAGTTGCATGTGGTAGGAGAATTATTCAAAGTTCTGGCTATAAAGATGTCAGCATTTTCTACTGATTTACTTTTGCTGATTGATGTGTGTGTTTTAAAAGATTGATGGAGATGAGCAGGTTGTTCAGGAGGACAGACAGACAAAACTGTTTCCGGAACCCGATCAGAAATATCGCATCCTCAGTCATGCACTCACCACAGAGTTTCTGTACTATGGGACTGATGTAAGTCCTTTACATTCAAAATTTATTATTTTAACCCTTTTACCATTTTATAAAATTATGCTGCTGGTCAAAAGGTTATAGTCATGCTAAAATAAACTCTATAGCAACAGCTGATGCTGTGATCTGACCTGAATTGGCCACAACCATCAAGATGTTAAATTTGAATTAGAATGATTTAATTTAATCTGACATTTATTTTAAATCTGCTTAATTATAGTTCTGCACCCTGTTGGTTACCTTCACATTCAGTTTAAATTCAGGATCTGAATTCAATTTCATAAGGTTAATCTAAATTCTCAAAATGGTGTACAAATGATTGTGTTATGTAAGGACTATTGGTACATGGTACTTAATAAATTAGAAAATATACTTTTAATTAAAACATGTATATGCTTAATTATTTTAGTATGTAGTAATTATGTCATATTTCACTGGAAGCCATACTATATTGTAAATATAGTCATGGCTAAAGAAGTTACAGAATTTATGTTTAAGTTATGTTTACAATGTTGTACAGACTTAAAAAACAGTTTGTATCATTCTTTGCCTCAGTTATGCTCTGTCTGCTCGTCTTTCTTTCTGTCACTCTCCTTTATTCTAGACGGGGTTGATTCAGTGTTTCTATTTGGAGGACTGGCAAAGTGTGAATGAGTTTCGGCACACAGTGGGTGTACGCAAAGTCTTTCCTGACCCTAATGGAACACATCTTGTCTTTATTGATGAAAAGAGTGACGGCTTCTTATACTGCCCGGTAAACACAAATTAATGTATTTAGATAGCTACTGTATGAGCTCTTTACTGAGGCTAATGCCAAACTTTAAACTTAACAAAGTCTGTTTTTCCTGTAGGTGAATGATTCCCTGTTTGAGATCCCAGACTTTTCTCCTGCCATTAAAGGGCTATTATGGGAAAATTGGATCAGCAGTAAGGGTGTGTTTGTGGCTTATGAGGAGGACAAAGTCTACACATATGCCTTCCACAAAGACACCATACAGGGTAAAACACAATTATCAGTTTGCTTTATCATTAATATGAAATGAAATTACTCTATTATGTCTCTGAAATGACACATATTCAAAAAGGTTTAGTGGAAATAATGCAGATGTTCCATAACAATCTTTATATCACAATTTAATAAAAACTGATTTCTTGATTTTATATCACTTTTCTGATTACTATGTGATTGTAACTTCGATTTTAATTTTGTGTCTCTTTCAAAAGGCTCTAAAGTTATTCTAGTTGGTGCCACCAAGCTGCCATTTTCCCATAAGCCCTTGCTGTTGTACAATGGAGAGCTGACATGTCAAACCCAGAGTGGAAAAATTAACAGTGTTGTTTTAAACACACACGCCTTCCTCAACAACGCACTCAGTGACACCAGCAAAGAAAAACTCCAGTCTTTACTGCAACAGGCCATCATGCTTAAAAGGTATTTCTACTAGGTCATTCTGCGCTAAGTTTGGTATATTAACATCTACCCACATAATTCTTCTGAGAAGACATCTTGGACAACCATGATTTCTGATTGGTGGATTATATTGTCTTTCTGGTAAAGCTGATTCCCCAAAAACGAATGGGGATATCAACCTAAGAACATTGCTGTTTAAGGAATAAAACTTCTATGATTGCAACCGGTTTTAATTGATTTCTTCAAAGGTTCAGAACCCTGTCTGATGTTTATGTGTGTAGGTTTTCTGATGCCTGGGATATATGTAAAGCACTGAACAGTGCTGAATCCTGGGGTGAGCTTGGCAGGGCATGTCTACACCACATGGACGTGGAATTGGCCATCAGGGTGTACCGCACAATGGGGAACGTCGGCATGGTCATGTCCCTTGAGGACATTAAGGTGTGTGTGTTTAGTTAACCCAATATTTGTCCATATTGGGGACAAATTTGTATCCAAACACTAACAAAACCTGACAAATCTGAGGACGTCTACATTTGTTAAAACGCTATAAAAATATAGTAACAATATAGTAACATTTTTAGAAATTGTAAAAAAAATGCTGAATGTTTTCTGTTAAGATGTTTATTTATGCATTTACAACTTCAGAAATTCAACTTCCCTTTTGGGATGACAAAGTTTACCTTTGAAGGAAACCTGCCAGACCTAAATTAGAATTAACAGCATTCTGTTTCATTTCTCCCTGCCTAGAGGACAATGTACTCTAAGCACTCAGCCGTGCTATAAAAGCTTAGTTTTTTGTACATTGAAAGTTTTTTCCTCAACTGTGTTTACAGGGAATAGAGGATCAGAATTTGTTAGCTGGTCATTTGGCCATGTTCTGCAATGACTACAACCGAGCTCAAGACCTTTATCTCATGTCTTCATATCAAATGGCTGCCCTGGAGGTAAAATAAGCATGTCTATGCGTTAGCATGTATGCATCTAAACATATTAGACTTTCCAACTCCAAGCTGTAACTACACCAGCAATTGTGTTGTTGTGTATGTATGTAGATGAGAAGAGACCTACAGCACTGGGACAGTGCATTACAGCTGGCTAAAAGGCTAGACCCTGAGGAAATCCCATTCATTTCGAAAGAATATGCCATACAGCTGGAGTTTATGTGAGTCAAAATGTTCTGCAGATACAGCACATACATGTTCCTTAGTGTAAGTGACATGGTGTCCAGTCCAGCTCCGGCAGATTTTAGCTTCACCCCTAATCAACACACCTAATTAATTAATAACTAACTAATTAAGGTCTTCAGGGTAGTTTGGAATTATAGGCAGGTGTGTTTGATCAGGGTTGAAGCTAAACTCTGGAGTACAGTAGGTAGACTAGGACTATGTGGGATTAGCAGATGTTGATAGTAATGTAATATGCTGTTGTGTCACCCTCTAGTGGAGATTATGTGAATGCGCTGGCTCACTATGAAAAAGGCATAACAGGAAACAACAAGGTGAGTGTGATTTGTTTCATTTATAATATCAACTTCACAATAATAGCAGTGTGTTTATTACATTTCTTCTGGGAAAATACGGTAACATTGTATGTTGAATAGATGCAAGTACAAGATGATAATATAATACAATGCTGATAATGTTTGATCTTTTATTCCCTTAAAATTAGCAACTTTAACATGTCGGATGCAGTTAAACTTAATGCATGCAAGTGTGTGTGTGTGTGTGTGTATGTGTGTGTAGTTCCAGGATCATGATGAGAGCTGCCAGGCTGGAGTGGCTCGTATGTCCATTCGTATGGGTGACATTCGGAGAGGTGCCAACCAGGCCATCAAACATCCAAGCAGATCTTTGAGGAAAGACTGTGGAGCCATTCTGGAGAGCATGAAGGTTTGTGTCTATGTCTGTGTGTCTATGTCTTTTGCAAAAACAATTTTTTTGTTATGTTCATTTAAAGTGTCTTCCTGATAGTAATCACTAAGCGGTCTAAATTTATATAAATAAATATGTCTTTTGTGGAAGATGCAGGACCATTAATGTTAATTCGGTTCAGTCCATTCAGTTAATTTATCATGTATCTGTGTTAGAATGTAATTTACTATATGTTTTTCAATGTCAATCATAATGAAAATAAAGATGTCAATCATTTCTACTGGTTATTTCTGTATGCAGCAATTTTCAGAAGCTGCTCAGCTGTATGAGAAAGGCCAGTACTATGACAAAGCTGCCTCTGTCTACATACGCTGCAAAAACTGGTAAAACTTCATACCAGCAAACAAAATCCCACATCATAGAGTTGAACTTGTGGTATTTACTGTATAAAGAATCCTGTCATTTGAAACTGAACTATGACCTTTGAACTCTTAATATCAGGGCAAAGGTGGGTGAGCTGCTGCCCCATGTGACCTCCCCGAAAATTCACCTACAGTATGCTAAGGCAAAGGAGGCTGATGGCAAGTATGTATCAAATACAATGCAAACATTTCCATTCCTACCCCTAACACTGTTGATTTCCTGTAGGTTAACTGGTAGTGCAGGTTGCTAGCAATAACAGTCACAGGTTTGAGTCTTAGATGGATTTCAGGGATTAATATACTTTAAAAAGTCACTGTAGATAAAAGTGCATAAAGCTTAATATGGCCCCTATTCGCCATTTGTAAGGATTTAAAATCTTGAGAACACTCACTGTAAATCACCAAATTATAAGAAACGTTGTTGTCAGGTGATCCAAAATTATGGACTGGTAGTGTATTAGTGTAATGTAGTACAGGTAATATACTGTCAATCATGCCTTAAGCCACATTGCATGTATGTCTATGTCTATGAGCCACATTGCATTGTATGTCTGAATCTATGTATGTCTCTAGATATAAAGAGGCAGTGATGGCATATGAAAGTGCACGAGATTGGGACAATGTCATTCGGATCCTGCTGGAGCATCTTAATAACCCTGAGGAAGCTGTTCGCATCGTACGAGAATCTCAGTCCATCGAGGGAGCCAAGATGGTGGCCAGGTCAGTAAAGAGAGAATCCTTTCTATTCTTTTACCCACCCCACCTTGACTAGTGGGGTGGGTAACTCTTCCACTCTATGCACTCTACTTCATGTCAGCATCATTAGAACAGCACACCAATTTGGATAATATTTCCTGTTTGAATGTTTTAGATATACTGTACTAATATATTTTAGAATATTGAATATTTTTGTTATTAAACATCTTATTCCGCTGCATTACAGATGTTTATTAACTGTGATATATGTTCGTTTTAAAATGCATTCATCTTTGAATAGAATAAACATTCTAGAACGTGCAAGAACAATAATCTCAACCATGTAAAGGGATTTTTTAGATTATTAGGATTATGTATCAGGAATTCTTTCAGTTTTTCTGGTAGCTGATTGTGTTGTGTGATTGCAGGTTTTTCCTGCGTTTAAGTGATTACGGATCAGCGATCCAGTTCCTGGTTTTGTCGCGCTGCAGTGACGAAGCGTTTCAGCTTGCTCAGCAGCATGGTCAGATGGAGATCTATGCTGACATCATCGGTGAGGTCATCTCATACTTGAGTCATCGCTATGACTAGATTATCATGTCCTGATAAAATATCATAAATAAAACTAATTCGTAAAAGCCAGTCAAGTGATGCCATTTTTGTGCAACTGCTTGCATTAACAGCACGAAGAACCTATTTGATTCCCAGTTAACCCACATAATAATAAAATGTACTCTTTGAATTGTAATACCAGGAATAATAGCTTTCCCCATATGTATACTGCAAATGTAAAGTTAAAGTTGTCACCATTGTGCCAGGCAACTCTGAGAAATGGCTAAGTTTAGCCCTTTGTTTACATCTTACAGGTTCCGAGGCAACAATGGAAGACTATCAGAGCATAGCGCTGTATTTCGAGGGAGAGAAAAATCATCTTCAGGCTGGGAAGTTTTTTCAGAAGTGTGGGCAGTACAGCAGGGTACGAGACCTGCGCCTGCTGTTTGTGTTTCCTCATTTGCCTCCTGCCCTCTGCGGTGTTCAACTTTTGTCACGCTTGATTGCCTCTTTCTATTTACTCATTATTTCCAGAGGGATTCTTTATACAGCTGACTGTGCTCATTACTTGTCATTAAATGCTTATTAATACCTGTTTTGTCCTCTCTCTCTGTGTATCTCTGTCCACATACAGGCCCTGAAACACTTTCTAAAATGTCCTAGCTCTGATGATAATTTAGCTATCGAGATGGCCATTGAGACAGTGAGTACAGCTGCAGAGCAGCTAAATCAATCTTAGCTGGCATCTTTCAGCATAAATAGGGATGCATGATACACTAATGACTGTAATCTTTCAAGATTAGGGCTTTTATTTTTCATTATAAAGAAGTTGGAAGGGTTGGAATATTGATGGAATGTAAGCAATGGCTTAGTTTTTGTAATTAAGGCTAGCAAAACTATCTACCTATGCTACAAAATATGTCAATTCTAGCATCACAACTGTTTTATTTTTTTAATAACCTTTTAGATATTTTAAAATGCAATACTTTTGTTGACAAGGTTAAATTACAATTCATAAAATTATATAGGGTTTTAACCTGGCCATAGCCATTTTTATATTATAATCGTTGCGCTAATCAGATATAGGGCCATAATTTAGATAATGCTTGAAATGTAGATAATGGTCATGGTTATTATGTTAAGTGTAACAAGAATTGCTTGTGTAATATAATTTTACAATGATGATGATGATGATTACTGTCTCTAACAGGTAGGCCAAGCGAAGGAGGATGCACTGACCAATCAGCTTATTGATTACCTGATGGGGGAAAGTGATGGAATGCCAAAAGTAAAATTCAATTTTTTTAAACTACTTATAATTATGGTTGTGATGTCACAGTCTGTTATTACACATCAGTTTTGCAAAATCACATAATGTTTAGCAGTTTAACCTGACCAATCACAGTGAAGGAATGAGATACTGCAAACACTGTAATTCCTAAACGCTAGAATGTAACATGCTAATATTACACTCGGTAACAGTAGGAGTAAAATGTTGGGGATGTCTACCAAACACTGTGCTGTTCCTGTTTACAAAGGAGCACCTTCAACTATATGCAGATCCTTTTCAATGTTATGAAATGAGATGTGCATTTTTGTCCAATTTAGAATGTGACCTCTTTAATAATGTTGTATTAAATCAGGAAACGCATGAAAATGATCTAATGGCTCTAGGCAGCTTTTTACCTCACCATGTCTTTTAAAGGATTGCTTCCTTTTGAAAGTGTGAGCATGTGTTAATATTTCATTGCTACCTTTTTCTGAACCGCTTCCTATTTTTCTTATGCTCATCATCTGTCACTTATCCTCTCTTCATCTCTCTCTCTTGCGTGTCACTGCATGTGTGTAGTCTCTCGCAGTGAGTAGCTCTTTGCATCTGCTCATACTCCCCCATGTGGTGTCCCAGCAGAAGCAGTGTGTGTTTCAAAATGTGGTGTATATTCGTTCATAGCATTTATTAAGCATTAGATTTACAGCCCTGATTTAGCTAACTACTTACAAATAAGTCACAAAGTCATGTTATGGTGCACTATGCAGTCAACTATGGACTCCAACTAAACATTATCTGTCTGAAATAATTTATAATCCACTAGAAGTGTGTTTTCGTGCCTGTGCCTGTAGGGTTGCTCAAGAAATTTAGATTTTTTTTTGGGAGGCCAGTAGGTGTGTAAACCCCAGCCAACAACAACACGCAGGGGAGGAGGGGGAGGGGCCATGTTTAAATGTTTTTGCTTATGTACAGTAACTGAAAATTCTTCTTAGTTTACCTCTAATCATTTCATGGTGCTGTAGTTCCTGACTTCTGTTCGGACTGTGTGTTTGTGTTGTAGTTGTATGAACTATATTTGCTTTGATTTTTTTTTAAAGAAAGTTTTTGTATAGTTTAGGCCAATTAATATGTTTATTGGGCTTAACTATTTGTAATTACATTTAAATCATAAGAACTAAATGTATAACTAAATAATAATTGTTGGTTTCACTCTCCTTCAGGATGCAAAGTATCTGTTCCGGTTGTACATGGCTCTCAAACAGTACAGAGAGGCAGCAAGAACTGCTATTATAATCGCCAGAGAGGAACAATCTGCAGGTCTCATTTAGCTTTTCAGTCCTGTTTGTTTTGTTATCCATATACTTAACAGCACTATACAGCAACAGTGCAAAATAGTTGCATGTTGTATTTCCACTAATGATCAGCAACCGAGTGTAACCGGGTGCTGTCTGAATCATTCTAGTACTGTGCTGTGAATAACCAATACAATGTTATTTTTTATAAATGCCTTTCTGCTTTGCAAATAGGGCTTTTTATTGATTGTTTAATTTAGGTCAATGCTATCAGCCTGGTGCAATTAGCGTTGTGCTACTGCCGCCTACAGAAAAATTTATTTAGTTTGAATGCATTCTAATTGAATTTAATGATTCATCAATTGATAATGATGGACAATAGCCTTATACCTGGTCATATATGCCGACGCGTATATGTTCTGAATTTTAAAGAGCCGGTTCAGATGTCTGGATCACAGTGGTGCAGCATTGATACACAGTGCCTGCATTTTTGATCACAGTAGTGTTCGCCATCCTCAGGATCCTCATCCAAACAGTCTGCAAGAGGATTTATGCTGTGCAAACTATTTTAAGAACTAATTTTAGGCTGCGTTTGTGCCGCTTTCAAATTTGCATGATTTCTATAGTGAGTCTAAAACAATGCCTACAGCATACAATTATTAAAGAATTCCCCATGAGGACACTTATGTGTGGGTTGCTTGTTGTAGGAAACTACAGGAACGCTCATGACGTTTTGTTCAGCATGTACTCTGAGCTTCAAACACAGCAGATTAAAATCCCAGCCGAGATGGCCACAAACCTGATGATCCTGCACAGCTACATACTGGTGAAGGTGAGAAGCAGACATGTTGGTTTATGCAGAATAATGGTAGATATGTTGAAACTGAATGAACTGCGAGTATTACACTATAACTGTAGCACAATATTTGTAGCTAAAAGCCTTATCTAATTAGTAAAAAAAAAGCTTGTATCTTTTAAAACATTCGTACATTTTTTATGTTTAAAAACATTTTATTTACATTATGTATATGCATGGTCCTCAAAATGTGTCTGGAGTGTTTTATTCAAACATATTAGTATGTATTTATATATACATTATTTATATTTATTTAATGAACATAACTGAATAAACAAACATTTAAGGACCAAAGGAAGAATTCTGTCAATGTCTAAGTTTATAGTGCCGCACAGAATTCATGTGAGACAAATCATGACTGAATCTCTGTTCTGAGACATTCACATGTTTGTTTTTCATGTTTTTTTAGATCCATGTTAAAAGAGGAGATCATTTAAAGGGGGCACGGATGCTTATTCGTGTATCAAACAACATCAGCAAATTCCCGTCCCGTGAGGCTCTCGTTTATACACACAAACAAACACACACATGCTCCTATTCTCATAGCTATTATTAAACAGCTGCTGTATTTAAGATATCTTTTCATAGCAACCTCTACATAGAACTCAGTCCCAACTGAATACTACATAGCAAATGTAAATTTACAGATTAGATCAACAACTAGACTAGCTATTACTAGCTGGGCATTACAATAATTATGTTAGATCTGTCTTATTTTATCTATATGTTTATGGCCTACAGATATTGTTCCCATCCTCACGTCGGCTGTTATTGAATGTCATCGTGCCGGACTGAGAAACTCTGCCTTTAGTTTTGCCTCTATGCTAATGAGACCAGAATATCGTAACAAGATTGATCTCAAATACAAAAAGAAAATTGAAGCAATGGTTCGGTAAGTTATGAATTGGATTATTATGTAATGGAAACTTAAACCCCAAGAGTCTTTTGTATGTTTTGATTCATAAACCGTATTGAGAAGATTTTATAAAAATGCCTACAGTATTACAGCGACACCTCCCCCCCTCCCCATCACTGACCCCCAAAGCTTTTTTCACTTATCCATTAGTCGTCCAGACACCTCTGAAGTGGAGGAAGAAAGTTCACCCTGTCCGTACTGCAGCTTTAGCCTGCCTGACTGTGAGCTGCTCTGTCCCGGCTGCAAAAACAATCTGCCGTACTGTATCGCAACAGTGAGTACAGATATTACATACAACTTAATCCTCCACGTCGCTGCACTGTGTGAACAGAAGCGTCTTTTGGAAACAACCTGCTGATTTGGTTTATGGCGTAAACATCACCAGGCCCTGTTCAGACTACCTCTGCTATATATTATTATAGATTCACTCTTGACTGTAATGAGAGTAATGACAATAAACTTGACCTTATAGTGTGTATACAATAATGCACTATTACTATGCATGTCTGATGGATGTGTGTGTATCGTCCTTCCCAGGGTCGTCACTTGGTCAAGGAGGACTGGTGTGTCTGTCCACACTGTGAATTCCCAGCTCTCCACTCACAGTTTACACAGTAAGTCTCATCCATACGTGTTTCCATCCATCACTGACATATGGGACACCCCTGCTGTGTGGGGGGCCTTGACCCTATTTATGAACTCCTTACAGCATTATGAGCTAATAATTTTCTTATCTAACTCAGTTTTTTCACTGCATCTTTGCTTCATGTATAGTAAGCATTTACGCACACTTTTCATAAATGCATTTTACATAAACTGCATGTGTGACATGCCTTTTCAAAAAAGATGCAGTCACGTTTCATGTTTAGATGCACCTACTAAACTATATTCTAGAGTCATTGATGTAAAATTGCTTCTCTGTCATTAACATTACAGTTTTATTAAAACTGGGGCTAAATTGCCTAAAATCTGTCTTGTTGCACCCTTTTATACAAGCACATTTAAACATGCCATGCATCTTCTACCCACCATCCAACTGTCCATCCATCTGTTTCTTCATTCACCTGTTCATCCATCCATCCATTCATTTTTTCATTTAGCCATCCTTTCCCACTATTATCACATTCTTCCACTCATTTATTTATTGATGTTCTACATAAGTGTGTATTTATTTCAGACTCTTGGAGACAGAATCAGTGTGCCCTATGTGCTCTGAGAACTTAAATGTCAATGAGGTGAAGAAGATTTCAGACTGCTCTAGATATCTAAAACAGGACCAACTGGAGCACTGACACAGAAAAAGGGTAATAAAGAAAAATAATCTCTCACATATATACCTTTAAGGTGCTGTGTATATATAAATGAGCAGCACACAGAATAATGATGTTGTATAGTGTATCTTGAAAAATAATTGCACTTTTGCTTAAAGAGATGGTTCACCAAAAAATAAATTCTTTCATGTTCATTCTCTCCATCCTTTCACCATTGGTTGGAAAAAGACATTCCTAACTCTTTCTTTCATTATGCTTTCTTATATTTCATTAGTAATGATTCTGCACTGTACCCAGCAATACTCGCCAGCTATTCACAGTTAAAATATTGCATAGACTGTCACACCTTACTGCATAAATGAATTATAAAATATATCAATGCTTTTTGTTTACTTTTGGGGACAGAGCTAAAATGGACATTTGTGTAACATTTAAAGGTTTTTTATGTGCCTCATTTTCAGATATCCAGAGATTTGATGTTTCAGATTTCATGACGTGTCGCCGACTCAATTCAAACATTTTAAAAGTGGGTCAATATTTGAAGCCAGGTCTGATATTATTAAAAATACAAATATATTTTTATAAGCATGAGTCTTGCAGTTTGCTATTCATTTGTACAAAATAACAATTATTTTAAGATGCAGAATAAAAAAAAATTAGTTTATTTTGTGCTGTTTTGGGGTTGTACATATGTTCAGTATCTGTAGAGTTACTTAAACTACTGTTCTGTCTATGGCAGAGATGGTCAGAATCAGATTTCTAATCTGTTTAATAGCCTATCTGCACCTAAACCTAAAGAATGTTTGTTACAGTGTAACACCCGTGTGTTTTATGCACGGGTTTGGTACTTGTTTAAATGGTCATTGTTTTTGCAGTTCTGTTTGGATACCAGTAGTAGTTTAATAAAATGCAGACAGACAGTTACAGACGGAACAGTTTCTTTCTAGTAATCATGTTATTATTTAAGGGGTGTGTACTGCTGTTTTGTGGCTTGGCCACAAGAGTTCAGCACTGCAGACAGAAAGACAAGTGCTGACATTTACTTAAGATGTGCTTGTTTTAGGCTAATGACTCTTATTGAGCTAGTGGCTTTTAATCTTTAAATAAGTTATAATATGCTTTGATAATTTGGAGTTGCAATTATTGCATCCTAACTAGGTTTTTTGCAATGTGTTTAATCCATGGAATGCTTTGTGTGTCTTTTATGTCCATCCATCTGTAACTGCATCAGTCTTTTCTATGTAATGTTTTCTAAAAGAAACATTAGGAACCAATCAAAAAGAAGTTCACCCTCAGAACAGAGTGATAATAAAATGTAAAAATATAAAATGTAAAAATATGTGCCCTTCATTTGTCTTTGGACATGACATCTAATTAGTGAGCTGCTTTCATCTAAAGTGGTCAAATTTGACTAAGTAAAAGATGAATTGTTACAGTCAGCCCTGGACAGATGGTTTGTGCGCGTGTGTGTTTATGTGTGTGCGCTCTATATAGAAGGCATGGAAGCATGTCCCATATCAGACATAGCGTCTGTCTTGTTTTGAACTGTTACAGCAGCATGTTGTGTAATGATTGCTTTATAAGGATGATAGTCACTATGATTTTATCATTTTGAGAAAAGGCATTTGTGATACTTCAGTGAAGGTGTCCTCATCTTTATATGATCTATATATCTCTAAAAACACTATAAAAATATAGTAAATTAAAGTGTTCTTTTATTGTAAAAATGCAAGTTGTATGTTAGGCTTATAGTGTTATAGTGTTTATAACTAGCTGTGTATTGAAATAACAGAATCCCTTTTAGATAAGGTGTGTGTGTGTGTGTGTGTGTGTGTGT
>JBAJNP010001493.1:0-16020 GCA_036877545.1 Yasuhikotakia modesta
GCCAGACTCTGTAGAACAGCAGAAGACAGGTGTAGGTGTGTGTACCTTAAGGCTCTCTCAGAAAGTTAAAAGCAGTGCAAAAAAACTGGATCCCTGAAAAGCTATTTTGACTCACACAGCGTTCTGTACATACGGGAGGGAAAAAGTGCTTTGCATTGTTCTCAAACATGAAAGTCATCAAAGATGCAGGGAAAAGACTAGCCTAACAAACTCCTGCCATGCTTTAACATTATTGGTTTGCGTATGTTGCTAAGCTTGTTCTGACCAAGTTTTCTAGCTCCACATACATAGGTTGGTGGAGAACAGTAGTGGACCTGGATGGTGTGATGGATCATGGATGGGCAGATACTCACAGAGGTTTTGCGCTATCTTTGGGTCCAGCACTTTAAGTTCTTTCACCCTCTTCTTGATGGATTTCTTCTCCTCCTGGTCCTCTTCTTCTCGTCGTGCTGAAAGCATCATTTTTACACACTTTATTAGCGCGCACACACACACACACACACACTCACATTCACCAGCATCCGTGTAAACACAGCAGAACACACACAGAGTCCCAGCACCGACACAGAGCTAAAAGCAGACTAATGGGCTACAGCAGTGAGAAAAGATTAGCCTCAAACTTAATTTTTTACCATTACTGTCAATCACGAGCGTGAGGGGAAAAATAGCAGCGTTTCATCTTAAACACAAGCGGAGAGAAAACACTGAATAATTTAAGAGCAAAGGTCTTGTGGAACAAGCGAGTTAATGAGGACTCCTGGGCTTGTGCCATTTGTTGACCTCTTGGGGTCGTGTGACGAGCAGAATGACATGATGTAAACATGTTTATACAGTGATGAGATGAGATACAAATGTTTGGAGCACCTAAGACACTCAAAAATGCTGCCTAGGTAGTCAGCTATATTGTGAACGTTTGGATGTGCCAATAGTGCCCAAAAATACAGGCTGGATCAATAATCCCTGGTGTCTTCCAGATGGTCTCCTCCGCGGTCTAGGCAGGGAGCTTCGATCCAAAAGTTTTTATTCTCCAAACAATGTCCAAACATGCTGTCTAGGTGAAGAGATTTGATTTAAAATGTTGAGCATTCTCATGGTGCACCAAAGATGTTGTCTAGGTGGGCCGCTCATTAGCTTTGGAGGCGTAGCCAATGTGTGTGTAACGGTCATGGTGAGAATGTAAGGGGATTGTAAGGGGTCTTTGGCAAGACTGCTGTGAAGAATGAGATTATAGCCACACAGCAGTGAAGATGACTGAGCTAAATGAGGTCACACACTGACTGTCTCATGCATGCGGACACACAAACACACACACACATACCGAATAATTGTAATATGTAAAAAACAATGCATTATTTTCAATACAAGAAAATTACAGCCAGTGAAAACAAAATTAAAAACAAGGGGGTGAGGGACTAACAGAACGCAGTGCAGAGGTTAAGCAGCTCTCTCACCCCCAGGGAGAGAGTGAGTGAGATGGAGACGAGAGGAACAGATGGAAAGCAAGGGGTTTCAATACAAGTTTAATTATTTAAGACATCAGATTAAGAGAAGTAAACGCAGGCCTCGGGAGAGAACAGCGTGATTGTCTCGTGCACTAATTAACATGACTGTCTGGGTACCAGTTCAAAAAACAGGAGAGGCAAACAGGAAAAAAAGACCTTTTCACACAAACACAACAGAGCCCGTCTCAAATACTCAAACCTTGACTAAACCTAATGAGCTGCCTACCTAGACACCATTGTAAGGCATCAGAGGGCACAGACACAAAGTCTGCTCCACGAAGAAGGCAGTACAGATGTAATTGTGACCTTCTAACATACCTTTGGCCAAAGTCTAGGCTACAGATAACAAGACAGCTCACTAGATGTTGGAACAGAACTTTTGAGAGTGTCAATCACCAAATATTGCTGCTTCTGTGAACTATAAAAGGGGTGGGGTCAATGTCAAACTGGGCGGGGTCACCAAAAGGTAAGTATGTTAGGGGAGGGGCCACATTCTACAGAGTTTAGAATGAAGGAAATTCACCAAACACAAAACCACTCACACACTTACTTTCTTTCAAAGGCTCTTCTGCAGGTTCATTCTCCTCACACACTTTGGTGAGCAGAGAAAAAACAAACAAAAAGGACAAGACGACAAAAAATAATAAAATGAGAGTGAGCAGAAAAAGACAGCGAGAGCTTAAATGTGCCAGAAAACAAGAATAAGAGAGACAGACGAAGAAAAATGAACTCAAAGACCAAGAGAAAGTACAGACATAATTTCTCATTAAATTTCACAATTAATTGTTAATTATGCTAAAACTGCAGCGGACAGATTTGAGTTGGTGAATTCTGTGACGGCTCAAACTTGAGAAAGTAAAACCCAAAGAACGAATTGTAATCAGCTGGCAAGATGGAGGAAGATTATTAAAGATTCATGTTTCTGATGTAATTGGAACAAATTGGCTGATTTATCCTGTACATCAGACGAGGATCTCAAAGATCAACCACAGGATGTATGACAGACACATACAGGAGAACAAAACACACGCTCACAATCTCAAACAAATTACAGACAAACGTGTTTGTTCACTAAAGGTTTTACATTCTAATTTGGTAAATGCTAACAAAGAGATAAACAAAGAAAATAAACAGGGTTTAATTTAAAAAGTGGTTGTTGATTAAATTGCAAAATAATAAATACTAAAAATACACAGCAACCTATCAAATATGTATTAAAATGTAAAGATGAAGTAAAATGTAAGAACAACTGATTAAAACTTAATAAACAGCATGTTGATTATACCTAAACTCTCATGTGATTTCATTTTTAGAAGCTCAGATTTATACAAGTAAATACAAGCCTGTGTGTTTTGTTTTGTTTTGTTCACATATTTCAACTTTTCATTTAAACAGTGTATTTAATAGTTGGTTTGTTAGACTTGGACTTGTATTTTTCAACAAGTGTATTTTTCAACAAGTGTATTTTTCAACAAGTTTGAACATTTGGATAAAGTTTGGTCTGAGTTTGACAGACGTTTCCATTTCTGTTAAAAGACAAAAATAAACAATCAAGAGATGTCTGAGCGGGGAAGTGTTTAATGTACGGATATAAGACTCTGAGAATGTGAACTCAAAAACACAGACTGCAGGAATATCGATCCGGCCCTCATGCCGCCCTCCATCTATCCATCCCTCCATCCGTACCACCCTCTTCAACAGAAAGAGTGAGTGTGTAGGATGAAGACATGCTGTATTGATTCTCTCATCATGACTAACAGCCGTGCCATCAAAACTCACCCATTTATTACACACAGAAAAAAGTGCATGTAATGTTTATATAAATCAGATCATACATGATTTATAGCGCCGCGTTTCTGTGCTACACAATTACCAAAGTGTGAGACGTCCTTTACTGAGATATTAACTGCACGACTAGATGTGTGCTAAATTTATGATATGTTACCTGGACACATGTTTGAGTTTTCCCTGTTTCCACTATTAATAATTCTTTATGTATGCATGTACGTGTGTGTGTGTGTGTGTGTGTGTGTGTATGTGAAAAAAATGGAGATCCACCAAGAACACTATGACAACAGGAAACACTCCATCAACCCCAAACAGTGACCTCACCAACTCCCCTCCAATCACCAAATCAGACACAAAATCACCATCTCAATAAACAGCGTAACTATCTGCTGCCTGACAGAGGAGAAAATCTCACAAGAGGAGAACGAGATGGATGATGGGCCAGAAAAATGACACTTTATCATGTTCCACACCCCTAAATCTCTCTCTCTCTCTCTCTCTCTCTCTCTGTGTGTCTCTGTCTCTCTTTGGGAGTTGTGGTAAAGAGAATGGGAGATGAAATAAACAGGGATTGAAAGAGAATGAGGGATGGGCTGTTGGACCCGTGAGACAACCTCCAGTGATCTGGCCTGTCTGATCAAGAGGCGCTTAATCATACCACAACATTACAGCAACGTTACCACAACATCAATACCACGATGCTGCGCTAAAGCACTCATTTCACCAGCATCAATCTGTGTCTATTTTCTCAGTCAGTGTGCAGACGAGAGCCCGTGTAATCAGAGGGACACACACACACATACTGTATACAAATATGCGGTACACACACACACACACATACTGTACACACCCACATAATGTTCACACACACACACACATTAACATGACATGTTAAAAGTTAACAAGGCTAAATTCTGATCTGCCAACCCAAAGTCACAGTTTGAATTGCAGGTATGTCTGAGCACAGATCACAGATGAAACACAAACAGCATCTCTGAGCCACCAGCAACAATTCCTGATTCTGGTGCTTTTAAGTTGCTTCACATTTAAGCACCTGCTAAATGCATAAATCACCATGTTAATTTAAATATTACAACTATTATAATTTTCAAACTGTAATGAAGAAAATGGGCTGGATCTGGGTGAATGAAAAGGCATTGTTATTCTTTCACTAATGCCTTCTGAGAGGTGGTTAGCGCATTACTATGCAGTTGCTAGGGTGATATGGACATTTCTATGTGGTTAATAGAGAGTCCTGGGTAGCTGCCAGGTAGTTTCTCACATACACAAGTCTAAAGTGCCCTACCTTGTGATTTTCTGGCCAAAACCTTTTAAGCTAAGTCAGGTCACTGCCATGTTAACAGCACTTATAACATATATATATATATATATATATATGTATATATATATATATGCAGTATTGGGTAATAGACTCAATGGTATTGCATTATCTGATTAAAAAATATTGTATTTTAAAAAAATGGGATTGTTTCACCTGTTTATTTTTCACCTGTTATCATTTCTGTCTGTTCTGTGGGATACGGGACAAACCAAAGATTTATAAGTATTTATAAGAAACTTATAAGTAAAGACTGGCCTTAGGAAGCGCCACTCATCAACAATGAGAAACTTTGGTAACAGTCGCTGGCTGAGAGAATCGCTGGATGCTCAGCAGAGTCTCTGTGGCATTTTCAAACATCCACACTAAAGCCCACATTAAAAAGCGATTAAACCATCTGTGGAAATGAAATGAGAGAGGCATGCAATGATCATTATGATAAAGCGCATATTTATGATGGGTGATTTGGTGCAGAGGCTGGCAGCCCTGATTGTGTGTGTTTTCAATAATGCTGCTGTATTTGTAGAGATTTGTTCGTGTGATAAGAGGGGGCCATTGGGAGACAATGGACCTGGCAACAGAAAAGCCCTTCAATGTTACATAAAACCCCAAAGACACAACGCTAATTAAACGCTCTTTTTCTCAACGGCCGCTCTCTGCGCTCCATCCATCCATCTAATGGTCTGTATTCTTGTCATCTATAAGTTTGTGTTCCCCACACACTGTCCTGTCATCTGTATTGTGTTTGCCTGATGTCCACCCAGTCAGATTTCTCGCCTCGTTCCTGTTGAGCATGTTTAAAGTTTAGAAACAGGATGTGGTGTTTGCGCTGTGAATTAGGAGATTTGAGTGATTCGAGAGATTCTAGTAACACAACAGGCCAATACTTTCAGAAAATCCATAAACTCTGAAAGCCATCAAACTAAATGTCAGCTAGAAGTTTAGCCTAATAAATAAATAAAAACACGTGTCAAACACAAGTCAACCAATTCTCACATGCATGTGCACCTTGCAAATTTTAGCAACAAGTAATTTTCATCAGTTATTTGCATTAAATGCATCTATTAAATTATCTTTTCCTTTTATACAAGATGAACTTTTGAACTTTTCGGTTCAGATCTTCATCTTCATCACATAAAAAGCTGAAGAGCTGCAGCAGGTGCAGAACCTATAAAACCAGTGCCAAGTTCAAACGACACATTTCTCCCTGCGGCGTTAATGCACATATTCCACATGCAAAGAACACACACAGAGAGCAGAAAAAATAAAACATTTCATCATGTTTTTCCCCCGTTATTTCATTCCTTCCATCGGGGGGAGATAAGTGGATGAGAGGGAAAACAGCTCTATTATCAATTCCTCATTGCGAAAAGGAAAAGGACGAAGCGTGGATGAAAAATCATCTTTGCAAAATAAAGTCGCGGCTGCAAATGTATTTTAAACGAGCCGCTACATTACGCTGCTGATGCAAGAGCCTCACACCGCAAATTGTAAATAAATTGCGCCGCTTTTATTACGAGACTATAGCGACGGAGAGAGAGGCTAAGAAATAAAAAAGGATATTACAAAAAGAGCAAAAACGAGATGCTGAGCTACAAATTGTATGAGAGAGAAGCGGGGGGTGGCGAGGAGGAGGTGTATTACAGAAGAGGAGATCATTCACTGTCTGATCTCAGCCTCCACACAAAGCAAAAACACACACTCATCATTTATCTCCCCCAACATCAATCCCAGCCCATTACCCACGATCCTCCAGCTAATCAACTGTTAGCTAAGACTCCTGCTAGCCGCCGTGACCTCTGCTTTGTCATCTGTGTTGCAGACACACACACAACACGCAACATAAGCACCTTTACATCCCACAAACGCAAGAATACATTACAGACTAGATAATATTACAGATCACACACAAACACAAATGGACTGATTCAACTATTCAAATCACAGCAACTCTCCACTGGTCCATAACTCGCATTTCTCACCATGACTATTTTCTCAGCAATGCATCTATTTGTACAACATTGTGACAAACTCTTCACTTTACACACTTATAACTTGACCTTCAGCGGCAAAAACCATCAACTGTCAAGTATAAATATTATATATTTGTAATAAAATTGTCATTTAAAACCAGATTTTATATCTTATCTGACTGCCATTAATGACGGTAGATCTAATACCAGTTTAACAAATACTTATAAACAGAAAAAAGAAATATAAAAAGGAATAAACCGTATTGGAAAAGTGTTGATATGAACCCAATCATTGGTGTTTTTCTATCGTTTTTCACATAATTCAGGAATGAAGTAGAAAATTATACGTAGGTCTGATTATATCATGAAACAAAAACAAGGCCAACACAATAAATGAAGAACAAATGAGAAAATAACAACATCAAAAGAACACAAGTGTGGAACAGACTAATGAAGCGCCACTGACTAACACTAGAGTTGTGACACTGTTGTTGTGCTTCTGTCTCAAGGACACACACTCAGTCACTGAACATCCACCTGTGTATTCACACAGACACCATTATTCACCATTATTCAGCACAATCTAAACCTAACGCTCCAATGACAGTCCTGTCTGTGCCCATGCAGGACATTTAAATAAGAGAACAACAACAAAACATCTAAGCACAAAAACATGCAACAGTTTTCTACTAAAACTATGGCCTGAGAATTAAACTGGACAACACAGCGATGCTAGTTAAGAAATCCTGACAGGAATGTCTTATTATTCGTTAAAAACAAACAACGGCATGAATGCATAAACAAACATATATACAAAGAGTGAAGAGAGATTACACGCTGCATTATAAGAGTGTGTGTGTTACTGAGGTACAGGTATGTGTTTGTTCTGCGTGTGTGTGTGTGTGTGAACTGTGTGAAAGAAGGACACCCGCTGATATCACCCCGGGCTCCACACAAAACAGCCAAAGCAGATTAAAGGCTTTGGAAGTCATTTTAAATCCTAATTTAAACACACTCACTCTTACAGACAAAAATGTGAGGGTATTCATCTGAAATCTCCCGTATCGTAACAGCCTGACTAATGACCTTCTCACTATGTTACCCACAATGTGCAATAAACCCCAAATTTTTGTAATCGACCAGTTAGTGGGCAGTTTATTTATATCTGATTAATCAGTTGTGGTCTGATGTTCTGATCTGATGATCTGGAGATTAATCAACATAATTTTAATAAATAAATAAAACTGTAAATTGGTTGAAAAAAATATAAACAATAAACAGTTACTGATCTATTGGTCTCTTCACTCACAACTGTTAGTTTATAATCATGATTTATAATTTGTGCTGCTGGGTCCAATTTTAAAGCTTGCGCTGACGTCACGTCTGTCACAAAACAATGATCTGGCTACTAAATCCTAAATCTGTTCTCATGCATAAACGTTTCCTGTTATTTCTGTCTACAAAGTGTCTTTGACTCACACAAACGAAGCTCATTATAATGTTACGTCCAACGTAAGAGCAGAAGAAAGAATTCGTATAGAAAGAAGCATGTGTCAGGAATCGCTAAGCACTGCCCCTCAACATCCCTCTCATGTTTGTCTCGCTGTGCTCTCCAGGAGCCTCTGGTGCTCTAAGCTGCTGTGTGGGCTGTTATTATGGAGAATTATCTGAGAGCGGCTCTCCTAATTGGCCACAGCTGATTGTGGATGATGGAGAAAAGGCCACAGCTTGTGTTCTGGCTGTTCATCTTAGCAAAGGTGTATCTAAACCTTCTGGGAGACAGTGAGAGGTCTTCATCTGTAATCTCCCTCTCCAGAAAGCTGCAAAGAGATGCTACTTGAGGGCTGGAGAGATGTTCAAAAATAAAGACAGAAAGAACGAGTGAGAGGCCTTGACAAAGCCGGCGTGCTTTAAAAAAACACAACAAAACTTATAAAACACACAAGTGCTCTCTGAGGGATTTCATTTCTACTGTATAACACTGACCTTTAAACCACATCATTTTGTTTAAAGGAAAAGCACACCCAAAATAAATGGTCAATATTTACTCACTGAAACTATAACAGTAAATAAAATGAAGTTAATTTTTGAAGTTAATTAAGTTTTTACAAAACTGTAACGTCTCAGCTCAAATAAAGATCAGAGTAAATGACTTGAGTGAATTAGTTACCTCAGTTAATCTACAGCTGTTTAACTGACTGACACTGATTCTGACTGATTCTTGTGAGCCTGAGATGGATTCATGAACTCATAATAATTCAATGATAGAATGGTACAGAATAAAGGCTATTTCTGATCTCACACTAAAACAGGCTCAATATTAAAAAAATTCCTTGCTTTCCTGACTGTAAGCTAAAGCATGAGCCGTTTCTTTGACATTCACCAATAAAATTACATTCAAACAATAAAACTGCATCGCTGCTGTTGAAGTCCAGGGAACACTTCAACATAATCAATCTATAATATTTAAGATGCCGTTTGATTAAAATAATCAGCCGGCAAATGGCCAACATCAGGTCAACGCCTCAGACGTCCGGCTGCGTCTGCATGAGTGACTTTGAAACAAACCATTCTTCACAGGCAGAGATAAAACGCTTGAAGGCTTGTAGTCCGATCACTCAGGAGAGAGTTATGACAGCTGTGTTCACTCCAGGGGTTCCTAAGGACATCATTACCCATTAGTCATCAGCACGATGGCCCCTGAAGCAGAGCCGGTCCGGTGGAACGTTCTGGCGCATGTTGACGGAGTGCTGAGCGAGTGTGAGGAAGTGTTTTAATCCCTGGCCACTCTGGTGGGCCGTCTCTGTATCGACCGAAGCGTTCAAGTCTGACACACTGATTAATAAGGAAAGAATATGAGGGGCCACACTGTCCACAAATACAATTCCAGCTTCACACATCGCTGCGAGAAAAAACAAAATCACAAATACCTCATTATTAAAGTGAGCGACCCTATAGCTTTGTAACCTGTAGTGCACTTCCTGCAGGGCTAATCCGCACAGAACAATCTGAGGCTGAGCGCTCTGCTCAGGGTACAATTGTGAGTCTCAGTAACACTAGTTTATTGATCACCACACCAAACCTGTTAATCTGCTGAGTTAACAATCCAAAACCACTACATTAAAACCACTAATATTTAAATGTCAACAATTAATCATCAATTAGTTATTTGGTATCTGAACACATTTAATATTAATTTAATGTTCACATATATTAAACCTACAAAACTGTAACGTTCACCCTAAAACCAGTGTCTGAATCCTGAGAAAAAGAGCTGAAACCCAAACGACTGGGTCAAACCGCTGGCATGGCTCATTCTGTTACAACCTGTGGCTGATGTACACAAACCAGAACCCTGAGAACCCAGTGTGGACCGAACATGATTTCAGTTAATGCTGTGCATGAAAATGAGGAAATTAAGGGGACGTTTGAGGGTCTTCTGGAAAACAGATCTTATCCTAGTTACCTGACCCGGATAACATGTACATACACAGTCAGCAGAGCATAAACAGAGATGAGGCTGTGCGGATGCCTCTAATAATGGGCTGTGTGTGTTTCTCCACCATTAAGTGTGCGTCACTCGACTGGAGGGCGTGCGGGACGCCGGCGCCGCGTCCACTGCAATGCTCATCAGTCTTCTGTGATCTAATTAACATGATAAGATACGCCGTCCCACAGCTGAACCGAAGGTAAACGCAACAGCCGCAGCCCTATAATCACACCACTGCTCCCATGTTTGCTATCAGATTCCTGATAAACTTCTCCTACAAAGGTATGATGGAGCAATTACAGTCACAACACTCGACTGAATTAACGAATAATGGAGAAGCCAACATTGATTAGATTAAAATTACCATCTGCTAACAATGAGACGCCACCGATCTGCCTAAATTGGAACAAAGGCACCGCGCTCGGCTTGGGTATATAAATCTATCTATCGCATAATCGTGGCACTTGTACACAAGCCGTGAATGAGTGTTCGCTGATGTGTGCAGCTATAGCAAATGAGGGAGCCGAGCTGATCCCAAATAATCAACAGCCGAGATCAAACCAGCCAGCAGAAACGGTGAAGGTGAGAGAAGCAAAACTCTGGGGGACAAAATTACACTTTTAATCTAGCAGGCCTCCAGAAATCAGAGCCATACAGTCACACACAACGCTGCAGTCAGAGTTAACATGCAAGCTAAAACAGACTTCGCTAAATGTTTCAGTTTCTTTTGCTTCAGCTGCTGTGGTTAGTTTGGGGGCGTAAATGGTTTGACTCAAGAGGCTTTGGAGCTCTCAAATGACAATCTGCAGCAGAGAAACGCATTTAGTGTGATTTAAATATGTTCTCCACAGGCGGAGTTGTGGCGGAGGTCAAGATTTTACAGAAAATTTTCACTTTAACTAAAAGCTTCTGAAAAGAAAAAAACATTCAGCTGTCCTTGATCAAAATGTGAACGTAATGAGATGCAAAGAGAGCCAGGGGTGAATTTCAGAGATGAAATAAATAAATAACGGTCGCTATAGCCTTAGCATGCGCTCCTAAACTTTGAGAAATGGAGAGATTGAGAAATTCTTCTTCCCTCTGTAAGTGAACAATTGATTCAAAGAACAAAAGTGAACTGCTGTCTGGAATATCTGGGTAATCCGTGACAACCTTGTCTGTCTTTTGTCAGATGTCTGGAAAGAGCAGAGACAAAAAAAAAAACAATTTACCATTCCCTTCATTCTCGCTCTTTAAAAAAATGTGAAAGAGGATCTTCTGCGCTTTCATCGCCGCCATTTCAAGATGCTTTGAGGTTGACCTTGAGGCATTGAGGGGTATTCGCGGTGAGAACGTGTGCGGTGCTCTTCAGGGTACAGAGGTGTGAGGGGGGCTGTGGGACCCTCGGATGCTGCATTAGGGATGCGCTTCCACATCCTGCAAAACCAAAGGGAAATAAAAAGCAGAAAGGCTATTCAACAGCAACCAATTGCAGAAGAAGGGGACCAGAATTCAAACTCCTGCCCTCTTGGAAATCCATCTTGGCGCGACCATCTAATAAACAATTCCATTACCTGCTTCCCCAGGTGAAATTAAATGTCATGGTTAAGTGTGACACGGAGAGGGGGGGAACCGGCACGACTCAGCAGAAGTTTCATAGCAGTCATTACGGGTGAGGGTTCGTGTCAGAGGCTGGAGGCACAGGTGAGAGAGTTTCTCTCTCTGATTGATAACAAGGTCTCCCAGTGACGATTCATGACTGCGAGTGACTGCAGGGTCTTAAAGAAGGTCCTGAATATTTCTGTCACGCCGATGGACTGTAGAGGAGTGTAAGAGGCTGCCATGTCTTCACTGGTGACTGCTGGTAGCCGCCGCGACTCTCTGGCAGGACGTGGAGGATGGCATGAGCTTTAGTGTCTGTAGATATACATAAATACCAACAAATTGCATTAAATGACAAAAGCTTTCTGGTTGTCTCTGCTGATGCCAGTGCGAACGGCCCCTTTAAGCCTCAGTCTTAAAGACTTACTCCCCTCTGAATCTAAGCAGGCCTGTTTCCATCATTGTATATCTGGCTAAATTCAGACGCACACAAGCTGTGAGCTCAGCAAGCAGAGCGTGAGACTCGCTGGATGAATTATGACTGACAGCCTCTTTCAAGAGCTGCAGCAATACCCACCAAATCAAAATCATCTAGACACTTACACATCCACCCTCTCACAGCCTCCGTACTCTCACCAAAACGCTTTCATGTATCTGCCTGAGGAACGTTAAGACATCAAACCGCGGCCAGATGGATGTTTTAGAGCCCCATTGATGTATCATCTGAACGATGGACTGAATGCTTAAAAAATGTAATCACCTGTACAAGCTGTGAGCTCCGGTTTATGTGAAGCTCTGTTTTTTTCATTTTTTGACAATCCACTCCATCATCCTAAAAGCTTATTGTTGAGGCTGGTTTTAGCGGTGTTGCCTGACAGTTTGATACTGTAAGTCCAGGCCAAACCAGCGCAGCTCAGAAGGACCGCGGTGCAAAAGTCGCAGTGACTGATGACGGATCTCTGGAGCTGACAGACTTCAGCCCTGTGGCAAAAACACAGCAGCTATCACCATCCCTCCCTCTGCCGCTTTCTCTTATTCTTCCTGTCGTTCACACTAAAGGAATGCCTTTCAGCGTTCTGTTTTTATTTACTGACAAAAATTATTTGTACGAAGTTCCCTGGAGACAGGGAGAGATCACAGCACTTTCCACAAACTTCTGAGGTGTGACTCGATCGTCTGCAGGCGTCCTAAGAGTTCGACTCGCTTCTCACTCGATTAGCACCTTTTCTGTCCTGCCCTGAAACTTCATCCCTGCTCTGCAACACACACTTATCCCTTAAAATCAACCTCACTGCTTCCTCTGAGGGTCAGATATCAATCTGCAATTCAAGAACAGGCGAGGAGAGACTAAGCTTGTGGAGTCTACCTCAAAATAAACCAGATTTGAATTTTCTAAAAGAATTAAACAGTGATTATAAAAGTAAAATACAGTGACTGAAACTTTGATTCTGTGTAAATGAAAAACAGCATGAGAAATTTACTCTTGCCATAATCTCTGTCATAACAAACAACACAAATCTTGTTTCTATCAGCTCTCTGTGAGACTAAACACATAACACAACATCAGCGCTATAGATGCTTAAATACATGCAAACATTTCATCAGTGTAAATTACAGTGACTCTTAATTTCCATCTGTAATTTTTATTTTAATTACACACACACATGCATGTACACACATGCACACAAACACACACACAAACACACATGCACGCACACATGCATGCATGCATGCACAAACACACCCACCCACACACACACGCACAAACACACGCACACATGCACAAACACATACTCACACACATACACGCATGCGCTCTACATAAGTAGATGTGGTTGATAAGCTATCGTGTCATATAGTGGGTTTTAATCAGACACTGTTTGAGCTCAACTGCTCTACAAGTGCTCAGTGAATGATGTTTCTCTGCCTGTGGTCCTGCCCCTCTCTACAGCGGCACTCTGATCAGACCGGCTGTGTTTGGTCCATGCCAGCTTTAACATTTGCCTGTCTTAGTCCAACTGTGTCTACAATTTGGCCTCGTGCTGAGCTCTCTGAAAACGGCTTTTAATAACCGTCTGAATGGCAGAAACATAAACAGATGCTGTTGTCTTCTCTTGGCCAGACTGCCTCTCAGTTTCAGCCTGAAAGGGCGTGTGAAGCTAATTATCGCAAAACTAAAAGCAGCAATGCATTTCTTTGATGGGACTTAATAACAGTAAACACAATCCCCCACACTGTTTGTCTCCACACTGACATAGTTAAATAAATATAGATAGATGGATGGATAGATAAAGAGAGAGAGAGAAAGAGAGAGAGGGACAGACAGACAGACACAGACAACGCCTGACAATTAAACAGACACATCAATTAAAAGTTCAATATGGACAGTAATGTGTAAAACTGAGCAGGAATAAACAGGGGTGTTGAGAATCGCTATGTAAGCAGAACGGATCTTACTGTAAACAACTATTGACCAACCAAGTGTGAACAGCCTCGTTTCAAGGTCTTCATTTCACTTCACGTAATGATAAAAGCAGTTTTTGTGAAATTACCAGCCTTGCCGATCCAGATTCAGAGCAGCTGTGTGTGTTCAACTTGACCTTGTAAGAAGAGGCCTTCAGTGAAATCACACACAGACACTCATGTTTAGCATTAGCATGCTTGATCCATTCGCTGTCCAAATCTCTATGGTGAAATCCTTTGATCTGCAAAAACATCTCTTCTCCTAACCATCACATCGTTTGAAAACATACCCATCTATCGGACTTCAGTGTGGACGTCTCACAGGTCTGTCCTGATTTTAGAGAGGGAAGAACACCCAGTTTCACCGCACCGGACTGATCCTTCTAAACCTGTGAACTGTTCTCAGATTAGCATTTAATGGCAAACACGTACGCTGCCTTCAAGTCATGCTGGAACGCGAGCACACCTGAACGGCACAATGTTTTAATTAGCAGTGAGACTCTCAGGTTTTCTATCAGCGCTGAGCTGAAGGTGTCAATCAAAGAAACAAGACGTGCAGAAATTAGCCACATTAAGATTTAATATAAAAAAAAGGTTGTATGCATTTTCTGTACTGTTGATAAACAATTTAGCAAACCAGAAAATACTATACTATGCTATTTATCTAGCTTTGTGTAATTTAATTGAATTTAATGTGTAAGTGATTCTCTGTGGTGGCTAATCGTTTATTGTACAATAGTAAAAAACATCTGGACCAGAATTTTGCCAAACAACCATTTTATTCTGTCTCAGATTGTTTAAATTCACTTGCAGTAACGACTTCCTGTCTCACACACAGGAAGTTCTCAGGAGGACGTGATGAAGGCACGAGTATGCAGCCTCTTCTGAGCAAAGCGCTGATATAAAGGACACGGCGGTTCTGCCGCGATGGGACAAGTTTGACATTTAAAGGACTCGTGTGTCCACAGCTGGAGACAGCTGGCACAACATCATCCCATCCGCAGTCGCTCTGGTCATTAAAACTTATTGCTGCACTGACGGGAAACGACAGGGAATACGAAGAGAAGACGAGGACTAACACAGCTGCTTAATCCACCGCACACAGAGTCCGAGGACCGAACAACCGGTGCGAAAACATCTGCTCTGGAACGCAACATGAATCTATCGTCAAATTTAACTTTAACTCCAAAACCCTTATGTCTCTCCAGCCTAATAGCTCACACACACACACACACACGAGCAAGAACACACATGCAAACACACGTCCGTCAAAAGCACAGCTGACCTTGTAAAAGGTTGTAAGTAAACATAGTGCTCTTAAATGGATGTGCTTTGGAATAAAGGCCTTTGACATTTAAAGAAAAGCTAATGAAGTTAGTCAGCAGCGCCGTGTGAGGGCTGGGACATGATTGGCCGGTGGGTAAGACGTGAGAAATGAGTGCTCTTCAAATGGCAAATAAGGAGACGTCGATAAATGAGTCACCGCACCCGCGTGTGGCTTGTGTTAAAAAAACAACAGAGTGCCAAAACAATAAAAAGGAGAGAAAGAGGAAAAGAATAAAACAAACTGACCTTTGGCTTCTGTTTCAGCAAACGACCAGCAGGGCATGCAGCGAGCGAGCAAGAGAGAGAGAGAGAGAGTGGGGGAGAGAGAGAGAGAGAGAGAGAGAGAGAGACATTGTTGGTTAGTAGCAGCATATGGATAGTCATGCTTTATACTGAAATAAAGAGTTCATGCTGAGAGATAAGTGAGTTAGCCAGTTGTCCGTCTGCAGCCTGTAATTCAGTTAAGAGGCTATTAAAAAGCTCTAATTCACCCCTGTAGTGGGGGGCACCTAATACATATACACACATATATACACATATATACATATACATACACAG
>JBAJNP010001493.1:16029-36307 GCA_036877545.1 Yasuhikotakia modesta
AGAGAGAGAGAGAGAGAGAGAGAGAGAGAGAGAGAGAATAGATGGATAGATGTGTGTGTGTGCGCGCATGTATTCATATATGAGTGCACAAATTTGCTTCAAACTCACTTGAGCAGAGGCTGAACAGTCAGGGACACTGGATTTGTGTGAAGGTAAATGACATGCAGTTGTTACAGTGCAGGCAGTGAATGTGATCGTGCTGCTGTGTGCAGCTGCAGCTGTTTGGGTGGTTGTTTGCCCGAGTCAAAAGATTTTACCCTGAGCTCTCTGTGATACTCTGCTGCCTGGGTATGGCTCAGGGCCATCCTTCAAAACTAGTCTGTGGGATTTGTGTGCAACTTTTATCATCTGCCAGGTTGTTTAGAAAAATAACAGCACATCGCTCACAAATATTTAGAGAACTCATCGGAAACAACTTGACACAGGTGATGCAATCCGGTATGGACTGGCATCTAGACTCTCAAGCGTAGCCACTCAAAAGCAAACAAAAAGGAAAAAAGCACACACTCACCGCTTCACCTCTGTACCTGTTCTAAAACAAACGCTTAGGAAAGCGTGCTAAGAAAAGCACAATTAGACTTCATTATCTCTGGGGACGGTATTAAAGAAGCTGGGTTCAGGCACTCAGCAGCGCTGCGTCATTAGCTTCTCTTTAATTCACGATTAGAGCGATAACCTGCAGGCCAATCCGCACTGATTAACTCTTGCTGACCTGCACTTACTCAAACAGCCACCTGGGAGCCCAACCAATCAGAAGCGAGACAAAGTTCGATATGCAACGTGCCATCGTGCTTTGAAGTAAGTCGTCTCTGCCTAAAGCCGTATAAACACAGTTCTGCTATCGCTCATCCACGAGCGCTTCATTAAAACTCACACATGAAAAGTGTTTTATAAAGCATTAGCTGTGATGTTCGCCCCATTGGTACGTAAACAACCACATTACAGAACAGAACAATTTAAAAAATGTTTTCATATAGCATTTACACAAATTAGGGCAGCTGGTGTTTCATAAATAAGGACATGGATTTAATATTTCCCAAAAAACTTTGAGAGATGTTTGAATCCAAATCACACCCAAATTTTGTATTCTGTTCCATTCATGTGGCCGCGGTCCCCTATCATTGATAGCCCATTAACCCATGTTATCATTCATGCTAAAGCTCAAACTGAATTAGACCAGTTACACAATGAAGGTTAACACTAAAAGCTACACATTTAAACAATTTAAACACCAAAAATGACCAACATTAAGCTGCACTAAAAAAACAGATGAATACAACTCTGCTACCTAGGGTGAGAGAGTGTCTTAAAACATAAATAATTAGCTTGGGCAGTCCACAAATAAAGAGGAACGTTTTATTCTGTGAATTCTTCGCTCAGTTCTGCTTGACGAATGACCTCCACGGTTCCCCTGAGGAACACTTTACATTTTTGGAGGCTGGGTGAGTCTCCATCTCCCTCTCTTTGCATCTCTCCCCGGTGAGATTTACAATCCTCCACAGAAGGCCATCTTTCCCACATATCAGCCGGCTCTGAGGAGAAAAACTACCCCCGCGACTAAAATAAACCCCATATGTTCCGCCCCAAATGATCACGATAAATAAAAGTGCCACAGGAAGAACAGAAGCGAGCCAAAAATAGAGGTGCAAAGAAGGCGAAAAAACGAAACTCATACCTTTGGAATGTTTTTATCTGATCAAAGGCTGTTAAAAAACGACGCTCCCATTGTCCCATGGCGAGTATATCACAGCGCAGAGACAGCATTGAAGATCTCCATCAGTTAAAGACACCTCAGGGAGCAGCAAATGAGAGCGGCGCTTTGGAGGAACGGGCCACAATGAGCATTATCTCCAACGTGAGGCAGACCTGTCTGTTTCCCTGAAGAGAGCGTTCAAAAGTTCTAGTTCTCCTCAGAGAGAGATTTTCACTCCTCTGTCTGGACTTGATTGTATCCAGCCCTCAATTCACAGAAACACACAATGGCCTTCATCAGTTTTGAGGTCCAGACTGCTGTTAAGAAGGAAATTAATTTATGCTAGGTCAAGGTTTATTGGCTGAATAAATATTACAGTGTCAAGCGTAAATAAAAGACATGTGTGCTCATAAAGAGATGAAACACAAAGGACACCAAAGACTGCAGCAGAAACCTCTAAAATAATAACCTTGAAGGCAGAAACTTTGTCAGTAGGAACCCAAGCAGACCACACACATAATAATTTAGATCATTGTAAGATAGACCTCATTTCTGGTCCCCAGACGTCACATACGGTGTTCAGAATATCAGCGCTTTCTTTTCATTCAGCGTTTATCAGATATCCGCTGTGTATTTAAGCGTGTCGGTGTATTTGTGCATGTGTGTTTAGGGACCCAAATGTGCCTGTGTCTTGATGTACTGCTTGGACCGGATCATAAACAGTCTTCTGTATTCAATCCAATCCATTCAGTGCCTCTGAAATGGTATGAGCTATGGGACAAGAGCCTAATTCTATTCTTCAGGCCAAACGGGCCGAGCAGTGGCGACACATCCATAATGCACGGACGGTCCTCTCGGCTAGAGAGTTCCCGCTCATGTATTATCTGTGTTTTATGGGAAAATTGCTTTATGAGAGATATGAGATTTAATCAAAAGCACGAAAGCTAATGTAGGTTTTCTGTTAGACGCTGCGGCCGGCGATAACGTTGCGGGTACTCAACATGGATAAATAGAAAGCGTGCCTGGGTTTCCAATAAGAACTGTGGTAAGAAAAGAACAAGCCAAGCCCTTGCCCTTATCTCACTTTATTTCCATACAATACGTGCCTCAATTTGCTCTTATAGTCGTGTTTCTGGTAATTGCGTGGCTGGTGGGATAGACCGGACCTGAGGCTTGCATCTGCTGTTACCACAAGTACTTAAAAACCATGAAACAACGTTCTCGCCCTGTTTTACTTCCAGAAGGTGATGCAATGCTGAAATGAAATGGAATATTTAATCAGACTGAAGGTCAAGTTCAGGAGTCCTCAGAGAATCTTCACTCATGCCATCGGTGAAGCTTCCTTTTCAACATCTAACCATATCTGCTATTACCCCGTAACCTTTATTATATTACGTTTAGCCATAACATCGCAGCTCTAACTATTGGCAAGATTTCAACAAGACTGCATTTCAATTAACACTCGCCTAACACAATGCTTATAGTTACTGAGTACAATACATAGCTACTGAGTAAAAAAATCTGGAACACTTTACAGTAAGGTTGTGTTGGTTAACATGAGTTACAGTTAACATGTAGAGAAACAGTACTTCTACAGCATGAATTAATCTACTGGTATTTTCAACACTTACTAGCATTTTGTTAAATCAAAAACTATAACTAGAAACAAAATATACAAAAAACTAACATTTGTAATGGCATAAACTAACATTAAAAAAAACTTAAAAATACTAAACAAATACAGCTCATTGTTTATCATATTTGCTAATGTATTGACTAATGTTAACAAATACAACCTTACAGTAAAGTATTAATACATTTTAATTATTAGTATTAATAATTTTAAGTGACTTCAGTCAAACTTTTATTAAAATAAATCATGCTCATTTAAAATATGCCATGTATTAAAAAAACATATTCCACCTTATTGTACATTATATCTGTTCCTATCCTATCGTTTGCTACCATAAGACTGTAAAGAAAAAATGACTCTTATATAGCTAAGCAAAAATAACAAGCAAACAGCACCGGCCACCTTAAACGCTCCCTTCAGATCTCTTCCAAGCACCAAACGTGGCCTCCAACCATAACTGCTTGATAGTACACTTAATAGTACGCATCTCTAGATCATAATGCACACAGAGACGCAGACTGAAGTACAGTCAGACAGCGTTTGCAGCTTTGACACCGTTCTCCAAACTGCACTCGTCCTGTAATATGCACAAAAAGACTTTTAGATTACAGACAGATATCAAAAAGGCTTCAAATTAGTTTTCAAAGTGTTTTCACCCTGTTAAATATTAAAATACAGCTTTTGACATTCTAATAAAGAGTGCGAGTATCTGCTGCTTCTGAATCTACAAGTCCCTTGTCTATCAGAAGAGACTAGCATGAAATTACAGCAAATGAAAGATGGAAAAATTACCTAAAAAGAGAAAAGACAAGAAGAGCAGAAAATTATATATTCATTTTTTTTCGTTCATACATAAGATGACACATGCCAAGCTGAATTCTAATGTTATCTGAGGTCGAGATGAGCGAACGACTGCATGTACGCGTTCGCAACAGCACAGCCTCAGAATTAAAAGTGTGGAAAGGGCGCATTTCATTTTAATGAGCATGGAAATTGGAAATCAACAGCCC
Organism: Yasuhikotakia modesta; assembly: GCA_036877545.1. NCBI lineage: Eukaryota > Metazoa > Chordata > Actinopteri > Cypriniformes > Botiidae > Yasuhikotakia > Yasuhikotakia modesta. The sequence continues at coordinate 20,366 of JBAJNP010001493.1, forward strand.
TCCCTGAGGCTACACATACAGGCCTGGGTGTGAGAAGTAGTATTGATTTACTGTACAGGCTACAATTATCCCTCCCATTTATTAGAGTCTATGCCCCCTGTCGGTCTGTAAACAGACAGACAGAGATTCTAGGCTGTTGTTTATTATTATATCTTTATGATTACAGTTTCATCGGCTCCTATTTTACCAATATAATTCACACTCCAGTAAAGTATTCTTTAAAACACCATACAGACAATGAAACAGACGCCCTGTCCCAAATTCAGCCCTCACGTTCTTGCTTGGTACGTAAATCACATTATATAACAACCTGCGCTCATTTGGGAAGATCATACATGCCATGCAATTTAAAACCTACCCTAAAACCTAACCTATGTTCTGCCCTTTAAACATCAAAAAACGAGTTACTAATCAGGAAAAATACAGGACACATGATGGAAACGACAGAGATGCATGTGCATTCTACATGTCTGTAAAACACAAAATACATGAGCTTGTGCATCGGCTGTAGATGGAAGGATAAACTGATATCTACAAAACAAAGAGAGACTAATAACAGGAGGTTAAAAGGTAGGACAATCTCTCTGAGTGCTACGCTGCAGGGAGATATCAAATATTAAACTGCAGAGTTTGGACAGCTACCGTGTCACGACCCAAGATTAACTTTTAAATAATGTTTTAACATGCTTAATATTTTAGCAGCTCAGCTATTAAGAGAGCTGTTCTTTCAAAGCACCCAAAAATAAAATTATGAGCAGATTTTATTTTTATAATCATTATCTGGAGACTGATATTTTAGGCCCGACACACTTCTGAGCAGCACAGGAGAGAACAAGAACTCTTCAGGTACACAGACTCTTAACGTTAAAGAGATAATATCATATTTTATCTTTTTACTGTCACAGACAATATTTTTTAAGTCACAAACAATATTTTTGAACTTGAATTTTAACCCTTACAGTATTTTTCCATAGTAAATCAATCCATTTCAAAAGATTCAAACGCAAGTTTTGATTCCTAACACGACCCGTTTAAGACTCAAAGAGCAGTTTTCTTATCAACAAACAGACATGCATAGAAACACAACAAACAGATTACAAACAGATTACAAGAAAGCGCATGTAATTGGCGTGACGTTAAAACTCCACAGCTGCCCCACTTGTTTACAAAACATGTTCAATCGCAACTGTTTGCTGAGGTTCACGCCGCCGATTCGTACCCGGAACAGACAGTAATTGTAAACGAGCGTGTATGGAATGCTACAACATACTGAACATAAAGCGCATGCTAACGGTTGAATGCTTACCACATGGCACAAAAGAGCAAAACACAACATTTACTCGAGAGTTGCAAGTGTGTGTGTGTGTGTGTGAGAACCTGCGTGTGAATGCCTTTGTGCCGTCTGCTCGCATTTCCCTGAACCTGTGAATTAGTGAAAGGAAACATTGTTTAACACGTTCACTGGGTCACACGACAGATTCTCAATTACATTGTGCATGATAAAGAACGTGTAATAGAAGAGCAAAGATTAGGCACATTTCAGTAACGGAAACGCATCGATTACAGGCGTTACGCTGCGATGTCACCATGCTACAAGTGTAGCTGGGGTCAGGCGATATATTTACACGTATTCATCTTTTTTTATACGCCTTTATCTAAAGCGACTTACAAATGAGGAACTATATAGGTTGAGGTCAGTCAGGCGTGTCAGTGTTAAAACCTCATTACTCTATTTTCTTTCTCTTTCTTTCCAATAGAACAAAAACTACTCAGCGAGAACTAATACCATCATTTATCCATCCACACTCGTCTGCCCACACACTGCACTCGTGTCCATCATTATACAACCTCATCAAACGCTCTCCTTTCTCAAACACTCCGCATTAGTCATGGACACAAAAGCAGCTTCCGCATGAAACCAGAAGAGGCACCTCACTAAATCTAATAAACGCCAGACGAGACAAACGGCCATTCAACGGCGACGCAGTTACCGGACCCTCAGTCAGTCAGTCTGGAAGGAGCGGCGGACCGTGTGTGAGGCTGTATTACAGGGCAAAAGAAGAAACAGATGTGCAGCTCTTATTAAACACAAGAGGCAGTGTTTCTCACTGTAGAAGTGGAAGCATAGGTGTCTAAGACACACATTTTTCTTGCTTGCTGGTTTGCACAAACAACATGGATTTAAAGCTGCAATTTGTAACTTTCCTTGGTTTAAAAACAACAAAAATCAGGTTTTGAGCAAGAGCACAAGTTAACCGTTACCCACAGATCTAAAGCAAAGGTCAGTTTACGATAAAGATTCACAACTGAATCTTGTCAAATCCAATTTACTGAAAATACTTCAATGAACTTCAGCACACAAAGTAACCTGAAATGTTATGTTCCAAACTGGATAAACGAGGACATCATACCTCAGTCATCGTCCAGTGAGTTATAGACAGTGTGAGGGGTATGGGGGGGGGTACGGGGCAGGTGTCTGGTGGTCTGTGGGGTTTGAGCAGGTGTATGACAGATCTGTGATCTGTAATTGACTCTGAGTGCAGTCATCACTCACTGTTAGGAAATGGAACAACTCACACAGTCAGAGCAATTATAGTTTGTTCAATTCTATGCTTGCGACACACACACATAAACAAACACACACACACAAACAAACACACACTCACACGAACACACACACAAACAAACACACTCACACAAACACACAGTTAGTCAGATGTGCTTGAGTAGACACAGGCGTGATTATCATTTAACATAAAAACTCACACATAAACAGTAAAAATGAAAGTAAATTACAGCATTAACGGCCGCTACCGTACAGTGTGCATGTTAACAAGATGGTGTCTCACACACACAGATGTGCTGCAGCATACATCAACAGCTACCTGAATACAAATGAACGCATGGCATTAAGGTTTTTTCCCATTTAAAGTGGCTTCTGAAATTGGTCTGTAGCAGAAGCTTCTACCAGCTTTACAGACCAAAAGCCTGTAATTACAGACTCACAGGCAGAAACACAGGTGTGTGAGTGCGTCTATATAAAGGCAATGTTCAATCGCATGCCTCTTCAAACTGCATTAGAACCGAACCCTCAGCCGGCAGGTCTCAGAAAGCAAGAAGGAGGAAGAGATGGAGAGACGTGGAGCTGATGCAAATGAAGAGCAGAACGCGGGTGTCGGGTTTAAAGGTGTGGAGAGATTCATTACTGAGAACAAGAAGAAATAAAGGGGCAGGAGGAGAGATAGAGATTTCAGTAGCGTTCAGTCGTTTATTTGTAACTGCAGAGGAACAATGCAGCTACTTTCAAACTGATCGTGCAAAGAATCATTTTTTGGAAGGAATGAACTATTAAAAACCATCAATGACTAACCCTTAAACTTAAACTACAAAATTGTTGTATTGAATGTTTTGTTTTTAATGTTTATACAAATTAAAAAACAATGTTTACTACTAATAATGATACATTATTGAAAGACAGAGAGACAGACAGACTGAAAGAGTGATGGGGTTCAAAGGGCAGACAGCAGCTCAGCCGTTCACTACACATGAGAAAAGATGAACAGATACACTAAGAACAGAGGGATGATGAAAGAGACAGACATGCATCATCTCTCTGATCTAGACAGAACAGAACTATGTGCCAAACAACAGTAATCACACACACACTCACTCACACACACGCACACATACACTTACACACACTCAGACACACACACACACACACACACTTAAACACTCACACATACTCACACACACATTTGGACCTGAACTGTTTTCCTAAAATCACTTATTCGAACACAAACATATGTAACTGTTTCTAATCTATTCAAGCAAACAAGTGAATACACATAAATCCACATCTAATGTCACAACAGTGGCATGTAACTATCTCCTATTCACAAACCGAGAGAGAGAGAGAGACAGAAACAGAGAAAGAGAGGGAGTGAGAGAGAGAGAGAGAGAGAGCTCCCTTTTGTTGATATTTACATTGGCAGAAATGCTGATGTCATGCAATCATACATTAAACACTATCCAAATATTTCTTTTCAGTGAACATGTGTTTACAAAAACCCCTTGAATGGAAACGTGTATGACTTAGTGTGCAAATCTGCAGGTTCTCTCTCCCTAATCCTCAATTCTCTTCCTCCACATCCCATAATCTCTGTCAGGGTGGCTGTAAGAGGGCCATCGTCGGGGTAACTGGAGCTCAGTAAAAGCCATGCAAACTCAGCGCAAGCCTTCAGTTGTTTGTTGTCTTCACTGCAGTTACAATCCATCATTTCAGCCTTAAGGATTGTTAAACATCACAGACTGCGAGCAGAGCGAGTCCCGTGTGCGTTTGTGTGTAAACTGTGTGTTTATCTCTCTCACACACGCTAACACTCTCAGCTTGCCGTGTTTGTGAAAGCATTATCTGAACAGGAAATGACATCAGCATCAAGTTCTAACACACAATAGAGAGATGGCGGATAAATAACGCTAAACCACATTTCTATTCCTCCGCAGTGGAAATGAAGGGATGAAGAAACTGATGTTTCTGCAGATATGCTTAATCTGAGCTGAAGTCTGATATCTGTTTGTGTTATACATGCATCTGTCAGGTAAATACAGTCACTTTTTTGCCATGTGTCTAATTCTGTACACACAGCTTAGTTTAATTCTTTACACACAGTTTAGTTTAACCTACAACTGCATTCAACAGCTTAACTAACTCAACCGCCTTTGAATTCAGAACACGTTCTGTCTACCAAACTGAGCTAAACAATGCAGTGACGCTAATCTTTACGGTCAATATTGTCAGTGAGAGCTCAAGTGAGATGACAGATGTATCAGTTCACTAATATTGACACCAGTCAGTCTCTTCAACAGTTACTGTCATTAGTTCTGCAGTCAAACATTTACATGTTTAGTTTAAAAAGCTTGTGGTTTAAAACTAACAAGCATGAACCAAACGCAGCCCTTCAAAAACTGCTGCGGTCACAAAGCGCTAATACCACACAGAATAAAACTGTTAGTATCCATGTTGCTTTTTAACAATAACGACAGGAAAAAAAATACTATTATATTGCTTACTCTGTCTTCTCAATCATTTTGAGTTTAAGTCACTTATTTTGTAGAGAAATGCTAAATGTGTGCCGTTCAAAACACTGTAGAGCAGCTCTGAGTCCTTACATGGTTTGGTCAGAGAAAACACTCTGAAGATTAGATTTCCTTCTGCAATAGCACTAACAAAATAAAGCCCTGACACAGACACACACTTCCTATGTACAGAACGCATAACACAAGTTCCTCATAGCGACCTGAGGGAAACATAGATACACAATGCATCATATGAAGGACTTTCATTCAACAGTATATTATAGTTCATGTCTCAGCTCTGACGGCACCTGTTCTCCTCATACAACATAAGCCAGAACTATTTCACACTATTTCATCCACAGTCATTTGGCGACGTGAGTCGGGGGGGTGACATTACACCGCGCTGAACATCACTTCCCACCTTCTGCTGGTTGCGTTTCAGGTTGCGTTGGTCGGTTGTTATTGGGACAACAGTGGCACCAGAGATGAGCTCTCCTGGGACATCCCTCCAGCCGTTCGCCACGGCAACACAGCACCTGCCCCAGGGGATGGGACCACATCTGGAGGGGCGGGCAGAGAACAGATTTGGCCTCTCCAGATGTTATCTACCTGAGGGTCTACAACACCTGTGCTCACACTCTCTCAAACACACACAAAGCAGGCGAGACAGATGACATACATACAAAGTCACACGGACCGAACCGTCTCAACACCTGCTCCCCCTCATTCAAGGCAATGGGGCAGCGACTAAAGCCATCTAACAAGAGGGACACGCTCACCTCAGCCAGACAACATCCTGACAAAAAAGAAAAGAGCGTCTCAAATGCATCGTTAAAAATATTTGTGCTCTTTTCCTCCTGCTATTATTTCTGGGATAAGAAGAAGCAGAGAAAACAAAATTTAAATAGAAAAAGTGTCAGATTTATAATGAAAAAGTTCACCACAGTGCTCATTTGGCTTCTAAAATAACAGCATTTTCAGCACACTATATAACGGTGCTGGAGTTTGTATTTATTTGTTTTATATCAAATTTGTTTCCTTTTGTGCGCCGGATGAAAGCTTTTCTCTGTTGTAGGACACTGCAGTAATGCAGCACTGACAGATAATATTACACAAACCTGAGTGCATTGTTCCCATTTGATTTGAATAAAGCAACGAAAGATTCAAACAAGAAATGGCCAATCAGGATGCGTTTCTGAATCCAGGGAACAAGCCTAAATTCATCTCGACTTCAACAAATGTTCTTCTTGGAAGATGTTTTCACTCCTGAAGGTTGTAAGTTCATGGCACAACGATCAAAAGAGTCTGCAGAGTTTCAATTTCTAACAAGATCAAAAAGAGAAAAACGTCAAAAATGACTGACAATAAGAATCATCATGTTTGTGTGTGTGTTTGTGTGTGTGTGTGTGTGTGTATGTGTGTGTGTGTGTGTGTGTGTAGGCATCACTGTAAGCACAGAATACAATAAAATATTCTTCACAATGCTTCTCATGTTCTCTGAAAATGTGGATTCTTCCACTTTTCTGAGGCTTAAACACCAACACGCTTCTAAACCGCCAACGGCAATGAGAAACACGAGACGCTTTATGACTGATGGACAATCTCAGCAAGTCGTGTAAAACTGCCGCTCGTGTATCAGGGCTTCAGATTGCGAGGCGTGTTTTTGTTTGTGGGCTCAATTCCAGCAATCACTCAACGGTCCAGCAAAGGCCTAAATCATAGTGATGGAGGGATGAGGAAAGTCAGAGATTCCTCTAATAAAACACGGCCGGTGATTGTTTGCCGCATACGCTGACAGCCGGAGGAGGAAGAGGCAAAATAACAGCATGGATCTGGAGTAACATCAGGCTTGAGTTCAATCACAGCGATGGTTTCAGGGACGATCGCTGACGGACGCAATCATGGTGAAGAACAATGAACAGCAGTGATGAAGATGAATTTTTCAGCAAGAGGAGGTCTCCATTCATCTGCTTAATGTTTCATTGGGCTCCAGATGTTGGTGCACTTAAGGGAAATTAAGAGCTGTTGAGATAGGATGAAGAGTGAGGTAGAGTATGCCGTCCAGACACGACAGAGGAGCTTGGAGGATTGCAAACATGAACTTCTCATCTTAAGACAAATGCAATGAATAAATAAAACAAATACAAAAGCACTCACCGAAGCTCCCAAACACGTTTGATGAGGAGTCTGTCCGTAAGTGAGACGTGAAAGAGTTTGGAGGGGTCCCTGAGTGACCCGCAACACAGAGCTCGGTTCTTTAAGAGGAAATCCGGATCCGGGCTGTCATGAGTTCAGTAATCACGCCGGGGAACATGCCGCTCTCGGTCAGGACTAAAGTGAGGTGGAATCTGACAGGTTGTCTTCATTTCTCAAGGACTGAGGATCATATAACGGCTGACAGCTGAAAATCCTGCCTCAGGTTAACACAGACGGATGCTAGCAAAACCTTTGCTTTATTAAGGCAAAGCGTGTCAAACTTTTTTGCTTAGGAAGAAAACAAACACAGTCTGTAATTAACAGAAAAACAACACATGGCGCACAACTTCCTGTGCAGATTAAAGACACAAGCGCCATTCTAACCCCATCAGTTCTACTGCTGTATGATGGAAAGTGATATTACTGGTAGCATCACAGTCAATTGTTGTGAATAACGTCGCACAAAACTGTGATTCAAACAGACTGCTGAAATGTCCTGCCAGTCACTGAGGACAACTACATTTCTCATTGTCTGATTCCACATCGCCCAGGAACTGTCAGAAACACTTCAAAACAATGACGTGAAGATGGGTAAATGATTTTCTGTGTATGATTCCTTCAAGAAAGCTCTTGCAATCAGAAAGGTCAGACACCAATTAGACACATTTCTTAGTAATGTCTGGACTGCGAGGGCAACCTGTCAATACCCTTACTGACAAATAACCAAACGACTACCTTTCATTACACAAAACTCACAACAAACGGAGTGGGCATAAAAATGAGATTCACAGCAGAAATACAAAAAATACATCTGAAATACAAAAGAAGTCTTTAATTGTATGTTATTATAGAGGCTGGTGGTTTGGTTACAAAAATAATGCTTTGATTGCTCAACTAATGGTCGGTCATGCTTTTTAAGAGACGCGTTTTTCAACTTTCTTAGAAAGAGTGCTGACAGTCTTACTGCATCATCACACTGAAACCTTCTCCAAAAGTGTTATGTCTAATAAAAACAGAGCCGATGCTGAAAGCTAACCACTAGCCAACATCACTAACCAAATGATCTGTTGATAGATGACAAATCAACCATCCTAACCCATCTGTAGTTTGTGTCAAACCTAAGCAAAATAAACAGACACGATTGGTTCAAGGCATTTCTTACAAAAAACTCAAAAGCTTTCAGCTGAGTTCGAAAGTAACTCATTAAAAAGTTTTTTACAAGCTTTTTAAACCAAAGTTACACATAAAGGAAACAAACAGCTACAGCTCGGCTCAGACGCTGAGGGGGGAGTAAAAATGAGGATGATGAACTCTGTTTACCCAACAGAGTCGAGGTTGATACCTGTCTGCATAACGAAAGTCTGATTCGCAGACGTGTAAAATATGTTGCTTCGCCTCCTCACACGCATTATAATTTTAAAAATCTGACAACCTTGTAAAACACACTTTCACCATTTGCCCTGTCGAAGCTAGACATCTTAAACTGTGTGCATAATTCAAGGATCGGTCGCATAACATCGTCCCCATGGGCACTGAGAGAGTCACAAACAGACAGGCAGAGAGAGAGAGAGAGAGAGTGTGTGTGTGTGTGTGTGTGAGTGAGTGAGTGAGTGAGTGAGAGAGCCAGGGAGAGAGACATCTGCATACAGTGCTGGGTACTCACAGGTAGACAATTCTGATCTAAAAAAAACAGGTAACACGCCTGAACAATTCAACACAAGATGAATGTGAATTAATCATTAGAGAGAGAGAGAGAGAGAGAGAGAGAGAGACATCTTAATTATCTTGGGCCTGTTACAGTGTTTATACGACTAAATCCAAAACCTTGTTCTAGGTGTGAAAGTAATTTCTGATGTGTCCAGCTCCCTTCAGTTTAACAGGCCCGTGTTTGAGCTGAAGTGCAGAAACCCAACAGAACCAGCAGCAAGAACGTTTTGCAGAAAATCAGAATTTAAATAGAAAGTCATGCTGATGAAGGTGAAACATTTTAAAGGTTGATTCTCAGGAGAAAAAATGAGTGTTTCCAAATGGAAAGGTGTTCACTATTATGCCTGAAATATTAAGGTGCAAAATGACAACAACAAAAAAATCTAAGTAGTGCTTTTAAATTATATATTAGCATTAGAGACGCTTTTCCAACACCCTGAGGAGAGAAAACCGAAATAAAACTACACACAAATACATGCATGCACCTTCCCAAAAACACCCTGAAATAGTTTAAGAACTTCCAACATTTTACATCTAAACACACGCGCACACACACGCACACACACTTACACGCTGCTATTGAGATCTTTCATGTATTCTGGCATGGCTTTACACAAGGCCTTACTAAACACAGTACATAAACCCATCACTGTCATACTGCTCTCACACATCAAAACTTTTCAAAAGCGAAACTGTTTATGACTGCAGAGTGTGTTGCCATTAAACTGTTTTGGGAGTAACTGTAGTGGACGTGTAGAGAGCATCATTTTCTGTTAATATAAACTGACCGGTTTTCTGTGTGCCGAACGTGACGGCCAGTCTGCTGAGCAGATCCTCGTTTTCATAACGATCCTCTTTGGCGATGACCCAAAAACAGCTCTCGGACATCTCCTGAGGTGAGATCTACAAACACACAGAAAGACACGAGGAGAGAATGAGCACCTGACATCATCGTGACACCTCGTGGGAGGTCAGAATGCTGCAGTTGCCAGGCAACACGAGGCTCGCATCCACTATAAGACGGCTTATAAAAAAGTAAAGAGGAAACCTATTCAAATATTCATATTGTGTTCTATAGTCGTTTCTTTATTTTGTTTTCTTACATGTCAGTGTGTCTGACAGCCGAATGCAGCCCTGAAAAGACTCATTCTTAGTCACGTCAAAAACAGGAACGCAGGGGCGAGTTCTCCAGTTAGACAACACCATACGCAGGCCACACACGTCGCGAGTGCGCATACACCAAAACCAGAGAGAAGCACAGCTCAGAGTGACAACAAGCTGATTAGCATAAACCAGGAAAAAGCACAAGGGCAAGCGTGAAAAGAAAAAAAAACTGAGAAAGAGAGAGAGAAGAAGAGAAGAGAAGAGAAGAGAAGAGAAGAGAAGAGAAGAGAAGAGAAGAGAAGAGAAGAGAAGAGAAGAGAAGAGAAGAGAAGAGAAGAGAAGAGAAGAGAAGGAAGAAATAGCTTGGCAAACCTCTAAATTGCATAAATAAATCCACATTTACACTTAATATAAAACCATATACTTTATATTGACGATTCACGTTGTCAATACGTCAGGCACTGTGTCGTGTTCTCAAGAGTCTGTACAGTTAAAGCTACAGGTTCTTACGAGCATGTTAAGATGTTATCTGAGGGTTTGAAAGGAACTTGGGAGGAGTGCAGAGCATTGTGCTATGATCAGTATAATGGGGTCTTCTTGTTGAGATAAAGGGTTTGGGATAAAGAGCGAGTGGTAATCAATGAGAGCAGCTACGCTAATGAACACAACTCACACTCCTGCCAAATACCTGCACCAATAACAGCTCCTCAAATCTCCTCCACCAGGACACGTTCAAGAAATCAAATGAACAGGGAACGCCGGTAAGCTGGGTGTTAGCCTGAGGAGCAGCTGCTCTGCGAAATCGATTCTCTGCCGTTTTCGTGCGTGTGAGCGATTATGTGAACATGCATTACTGCGTTCGCTCCGACCGCCGGCCCATCCGACGGGCACGGTGTGGCATGTTTCCCATGATGCACCAGCTGTCTCGTCTTTGGATTGCTAAGCTGCAAAAGCTCTCGTTAATGAGTGATAAAAGTCTCGGGTCAGGAGCCATGGATGCTGCACGGCGCTGGCATCTAAGGCAGCTGTTTAAAAAACTCATAAGAGCCTCTTTGTGTCCGTATAACGGCTAATTACAAACAGGTTTCAGATGAGATGAAGCATATGGTGAAATCTTTAAAACATCTGTATGACGGAGGCAAAAGAGACAGAGATTAAATATTAATCGTAATGTTATAAACCAACACCACTCTATGTACAGCGTACCGCAACATCTGCTGAGAATCCAGAGCGGACGGTCTTACGTTAGACTGTGATTCGTCACGGTGGAGGAGGTTCCAGCGAGATCTTTTTTTAATGATGGCTGGCACTAAAAAGCAACAAGCAAAGCAGCAGAAGTTTTCTTCACAGTTACTTCGTGAACATCTGTCCTTTTATGTTGCTGTTGGCACCGAGTTTCAGCGCCATAGAAGTATTTCGTCCCGCTGGGGTTTGAGTGAGTAAAAGTTTAAATAACAAACTAAGTAAAGTTGGTTCTGAAAGTGAATCATAACAGAAAAATAAATAAATGAACAGAAATATAGACAGACAGAGAGTGGACAGACATGTACAGACGGCAAACACAGAAGTTCATTTAAAGTTCCAGTTGTTTATTTTTCACCGGTTTCTAATAAAAACTGGCTTAAGCCGTGTGCACACCGTACGACTGCTGCTATCACACATTACCAACATGACACATTCAGCCACAATAAGCCACACTCGTATGTGAAACTGGTGGACAGCAAACAAAAACCTCTGCTGTCCTCAGGTTCTGTGCTTTCACTGTTCCTAGTTTAAGATTTGATGAGATTTAAAGAAAAAACACTGCAGGACTGTACCTCTAAATATCTGACACTGACAAAATATTTAATTGCAAAGGTCGATAGTCTGTCAGCAAACATGTCACTCTACTAATCAAAGACTACAGATTGTGTTCTAGGATCTAGGAATCTTAAAATTTGTCTCAGATGGCCAAAATGTGGCTAAACTGTCCAGTGTGCATCCGGCTTTAGCTCAGCTCACCTAAGTCAGGCTCAAGTCTGAAGCATCAGTTGTTACCTTGGACCAGTTGAGGCGCTTCATGGAAGATTCAGGCTTGAATTCCTTCTTGGGCTTCAGGCCAAAAGGCAGCGTGTTCTGGATTGAGGCAGATGCCAGTCCAAGCAGACCCAGAGGAGGAGGGGGCGGAGGCATCCCGGGCATGGAGGCACAGATGGGAGGGGGCGGAGGAGGTGGAGGAGGTGGAGGAACTGGAGCCCCAGAAACTGGGGGTGGTGGAGGTGGGGCGGGTGGAAACGAGGATGAGGCAGCTGATTGGATGGACTGAGCTGAAGGTAGGGCCATTGGTACAGCCCCAAACTGTAAGAAATGAGACATAAACAATCAAAGTTTTATTAGTCTGGAGGAAACCCTATCAGAATTCATAGCTCTGTTCTATGGTGATACAACATGAAAGCTGAAGTCCACAAGATGTAAAGTTATAGTTATAACTTTAGATACATAGAGACTTTTATTCAGACCGTTATGTAAATTTAAAAGATTTAATAACCCTTTCCCCCCACAAAACACCTTAACATCAAACTTCCATCAAACACTGAGAGAAAACAAGACGACACAAACTCTAGCGTGTCCACTCCATTCATCCTGCATGGCAAACAGCAGCAATAAGGGGATTTATTGAGCGAGTACCTGCTCTAATTCAAACTGTGTGCATGCTGGCCTGCAGATAATTCACAAGCTAAGAGTCAGCATGACTGACGCTCCTGTATATGTGCAGAATTGACGGGGTGATTACGCTTTGCGACGCTGCGAACGATCGCGCCCCGAAGAGATGGATCAGCTTAACTGCCTGCACTCCAAACTTTCACTCCGCTCATCGGCCGCCATTATTTAAGAATTGATCCGCTCTATCGACGGCGGCCCGGTGAGCCAAAAAGCAATTGATCAAGCAAACTGTTCAGTTGATGCCCTATTTGTCATGTCAATGTGAGCGGTTCGGAGATCCACGAGGATCCGTGAAACAAAAGCGTTCTTGAGCCGCCGAGGTACTGAAGACAGGAGAGAGGGAAGAATGAGAGACACCAGTTGATAACAGAAAAGTGACATGAGCAAAACTGTTTTTTAGGCACTGATTGGTTAACGCAATAACATTAAAACATTTCTGTAATATTCATACAGTTTATTGGAAATTATAATATATAAACTCAAAAATTACAAAAAAACTTTAAAATTTCATCTGAAAGTATCTCTGACTCGATACTGATCAAAGGTGGAGCGGCTAAGATCAGAGCTTTGGGCAGTTTGTTGTTTTTATACCAGCTGTTCAGGGTGAAGCAGATATAATATGAGGAAGTTCAATGCCAGCCTGTATCAGAGGAAAGAGCTACAGCCGTAAACAAGCTGCAAAATAAAATCAACACAAATCTGGTGTGGGGGGAAATATCCTTGGCATACATGTGAGGATGTGGGGCAATTCTGTTTAACGTTATCTGCTATCGTGGACCATGCAACACAATCTTACATTGCTTAGATACACACACAGCTAAAGGACAGATGGGAGAGATGCGCTTGCGTCCGCTGCGTGTCTCTAAAGCAACAGCTGCCCAAACAAAGACGTGTCAGAAAGACAGAGTTAAGCTCCATCATAAAATTAAACAGAAAGCAGAAATGAATAAAAGATTTAGTGCAGACCAGCACTCAAATAATGTTTTACAACCACTATAAAATTCAAGCTGTAATCTGTAGTTCTCGCCTCTCTATCGGCATCTCTGTCTGAAACATGCAATTGCAGGTTGCAAGTGTTATTCTCTTAATGCAAATAACAAGATGAAATTCTAAACAGCTGCTGTAAGAACTACAAGCGCTGCACCGTCTTCAACACCTGAACGTGAGATAGTTGGACCTTCTTTCTGTTTACTGACGGACACTTCCTGTGAAAAAACTTCCAGTAATAACTGGGGCTCAATAACTCATTTTTGTTCACCTGTAGCCAGAAATGGATTGTAGCTTTAAAAAGAGTGACAGAAGTGGAGAAACAAAGAGACAGAGAAGATACCTGGTTTCTGTAGGCCTGAAGTTCAGCATCCAGCTCCGTGAGCTTCTCTTCTGTCTTCAGCAGCTGCGCTTCAGCTTCCTGCCTGCCCAGGAACTCCTCATCAAACTGAAGAACCAAAGAGCATCGCCAACAGAGACCACACACACAAAACACAGAGTCAAAACCAGCCATGTGATGCACTGGAACTATGATGCACTGGAACTGAGCACTAATTCACTCCAATGAAAGATAATCACTCCAGTGTGAAACACATGCAAAACAACAAATTCAATTAAGGGTTTATGCATTAGAAAACTTGTATTGAGATTTAAAAAAATGCTTTTTGTAAAACTTTATTATTAAACTCTCTTTGGCACGGGTGTGTACCTACAGTATAGATTTTTAATAACTGATTAGTCAGTTTTATATTGGGATAAACTGGGTATAACTATCCTGATTTTGGGTCATATTTCCTACATCATTTACATGTTAGTGGTGACACTTAAACCATTTCATGGATGTAAACAGCAAAGGTTTGGCTCGTTTTTCCCAAGTTAACCAGCCAGTCTGTCAGGAACAGAGTTAAGAAGCTGTGGTTTGGCATGTATAGATCCTGTGCCCTCTGCCACGTACATTTCAGCCCACAATTATAAAGCAGCGCTTCAAACAATCAATACAGACGCCTTTTTAATCTAAGAATACTGTTAATTACAAATGGCCGTTTGAACGATTTCCAGTAATCTTGCCTTAATTAAAGAAAGCTAAATGGTGCAGCCGGGAACAGCCTTCAAAGGCTGCCTTCTTCATTAGCAAATCCTCTGTGAAAAGACAAAAATGGAAAACAAGGAATGGACGGAAGATAAAGAGGAGGCGAAAGAAGGACACTTGCCTTCTGAGCTAACTCTGAGGCCCTCTGTTCGAACTCTTCTGCACGGGCTTTTTCCACACACACCTCTGCAGAGAGACAACCAGAGATTAATCATGTCAGCTTGGATGAATATAGCAGCTACGCAAACACACAAATGCACGGACACACACCTAACAGATGAGTGAAATCCACATCCAGGCGTTTACGGTAGCTGAAATCAGGATCTGTGCCGCTACGATGGAGGACGATTTGAGACACACACTCCTCAATGATCTTAAAATACTGAGGCCTAGAGGACAGGGAACAAAAGAGAGAATACAGATGAGAGAAAGAGAGAAAATCGATGCGCTGCATTATCTTTTTGGCAATACGGTATCATGAACTCGGGCACAGAATAAGAAGTGATGTTAAATTAACTTTGAATTCTTTGACAGTAGTGATACCGGCTTATACAAGCTATTAAACCCTCGCAATGAAAATGACAGCCGAGTTCTTTTACTCCGTGATGCTGCCCGACACTCGTATAAAACAGATAAAATGTAAAATGAGGGAGAAAGATGGAAAGAAAAATAACAAAGGAGAAATGGATTACATACGTGATACTGTAGACTGAACTCATCCAGATTTAAAAGCATCATTTCATTTTTCAGTAACCACTGGATATCACATTTAGCGTCTCAATGAGACACCTGGAATAACTGTGAACGTTAAGCTTTGTTTTGTGTGTGTTCTGTGTCCTGTGTAATGTATTCCAGTAAAGGCCACAGTGTGAGCAGAAGGCAAGGTTGAGAAGTCCTTTAGAATAAGAGGAATTTAACAAGACATGCCAGAGTTTAAGGTCCCACAATATATGGCACTCAAACAAAATCAATAAAGAACACAATCCAATTAATTAAGGCTGGCTTCAAGATATACCAACACTGTGTGTGTGTGTGTGTGTGTGTGTGTGTGTGTGTGTGTGTGTGTGTGTGTGTGT